>CM047814.1:28200700-28421275 GCA_026214975.1 Gentiana macrophylla
AAATCTTAAGTATGCTTTTCTTGAAATCGATAATCTACTACCGATTATTATTTCATCAACCTTAACTAATGAACAAGTAAGATCAATTACTTAGAATGTTAAGAAATCATAAGAAAGCATTTGATGGATAAAGGCAGATATTCAAGGAATTAGCCCTAGATATGCTCATAAGATCATCCTAAATGAGGAGCTAAACCTTGTATTCAGCCACAACGCCGCCAACCCAAAATTACTATGCCATTATTAAGAAAGAGGTTATTAAGCTATTAGAAATGGGGATAATCTTTCCCATATCGATAGTGAATGGGTGAGTCCAACTCAAGTAGTACCAAAGAAAGGAGGTTTCAATGTAAAAGAAAATGATAAAATGAATGGATTCCACAAGGGAAATTACAGTGATATCGAATGTGTATTGATTTTAGAAACTCAATGAACATACTAAGAAAGATCATCATCCACTTCCATTCATCGTATGTGATGTTGGAACGATTAAGTGGACATAAATATTACTTGCTTTCTTAGATGGCTATTCGTGATATTTACGTATATTCATTGCAAAGCAGAGATAGAGAAAAACTACTTTCACTTGTCCGTATGGAACTTTTGCTTAAAAACGAATGCCATTTGGTTTATGTAATGCACCAACTACATTTCAAATGATGTATGATGGCAATATTTTCCGACATGGTTTAGAAATTTTAGAAATCTTTATGGATGACTTTAGTGTTTATGGAGATTCTTTCGATGAATGTTTATCACACTTAGAACGAGTGTTACAACGCCGTGAAGATACCAATTTAGTATTAAACTCGGGAAAATGTCACTTAATGGTATCGTAAGGAACCGTTTCAGGTCATAGAATCTCAAGTAGTATCAAGTAGATAAAGCTAAAGTCAAGTAATTGAAAAGTTACTCCACCACCAATTTAAGAACTTTGAGAGGATTTCTCGACATGCAGTGTTTTTATAGAGATTTATTGCAGATTTCTAAAATAGCCAAGCCTCTAAGTCATTTGTTTGAAAAGAGGTACCATTTAATTTTGATGACAAATGTATGGAAGCCTTTAAGACCCTAAAATAAATTGACTATCGCACCAAGATCGTGGCACCAGATTGGGATTTGCCGCTTGAAATAATGTGTGATGCAAGTGATTTAATTCAACAGAGTCTGCCTTAGGTCAACGATATAACAAAGTACTCAAAGCAATTTACTATGCGCCTCACACTCTAAATGCAATCAACTTAATTATGCAACTACGCTAAAAGAACTCATGGTTGTAATATTTGCCTTAGAAAAGTTTAGATCGTATATTGTTGGATCTAAGGTTATTATTTATACGTACCATTCAATTTTTGAAGTATCTCTAAGTTATAAGAAAGATGCTAAACCACGCCTTCTTAGATGGATTTTGTTACTTCAAGAATTTGATATAAAATCAAGGATAAAAAGGAAGTGAAAATGTAGTAGCAGATCATCTAAGTAGAATGGAAAATGATGAAGGAAGAGGAAATGAAATACGAGATTCATTTTCGATGAACAACTTTTAGGATAGATACTCCCTTAACCATGCAATTATTAAAAGATAAAATACCATTAAAAGAAAATTCACCATGGTTTGGGAATATAGTTAACTATCTTACTCGTAATTACGCTCCGTCTCATTGACTTGGCAAAGCAGAAAAGAAATTCTTTTACTTACTTAAAGTTTTACTATTGGGAGAAACCGAGATCTTTTCCGAAGATGCTCGGATGGAATAATTAGAAAATGTATTCTGATAGTGAGGTTTTAAGTGTTTTATCGCTTTGTCTTGATCGTGAGGCGTGAGGTCATCATGCGGAGGATGGAAAACCGCTTTTAAAGTTTTACAATGTGGTTTTTATTGGCCTACACTATATAAAGATGCGTATAAATACGTAAAATCTTGTAAATCATGTCAAAATGGGGAAATATATCTAAAAACATGAAATGCCTATGCAACCGATTTTAGAATGTGAATTATTTGATGTATGGTATAGATTTCATGGGACCTTTCCTCATATCATTTGGAAAAAGATTTATTCTGTAATGGTTGATTATGTCTCGAATGGGTAGAAGTCAAGCTCTTCCCACTAACGATACCAAGGTTGTGCTAAGGTTCCTTAAAAGAATATATTTACAAGATATGGCACCGAGGGCTATCATTAGTGATGAGGTTCACATTTTTGCAACCGACCATTTACTAGGATAATTGAGAAATATGGTGTAACTCATAAACCAGAACACCCTATCATCCGCAAACTAAGGGACAGTAGATGTGTCTAATAGAGAAATTAAAAGAATCGTGGAGAAAACAAAGGACTCAAATCGTAGAAATCAAGTGTAAAGACTAGATGATGCATTATGGGCATATAGAATGCCTTTTAAAACACCAATTGGTTATTCTCCTTATAAATTAGTTTTTGGTAAATCTTGTCATCTCCTCGTTGAATTAGAACACCGAGCTTTGTGGGCTATTAAATTCCTAAATTTTGATCCTAAAGTCATTGGTGATCATAGATTACTTCGCTAATGTAATCCTGAGGAGTTTCGACTCGATTCTTATGAAAATGCTCGATCTACAAGAACGCATAAAGCTTTCCATGATAAGAAAATCTATAATCGTGAGTTCCATGTAGGTGATCGAGTACTTTTGTACAATTCACGTTTAAAGTTGTTTCGTGAAAGCTTAAATCTAGATGGACAGTCCCTACGACGTAACTAATGTCTATAAGTCCTGAGTCGTTGAACTAATCGATGGAAAACAACTTTATAGCCAATGGCCATGGTAAAATTATTCGTGAAATCAAGGGATACTCAAAAAGTAAGAAATATTATTGCTTAACGACCTCCAACGGATTAAGGAAGGTGAATTCTAAACTCAACCGATTACGGGTACTATCTTTCAAATTCACTTTTAATATGCAATTTAAGTAGTTTCGCTTTTACCGGCAGACGTAAAAGAACCCGAATGCCTTTCATAGATAGAATATAAGTTTTTATTTTACTTTTAAAATTAGGTTTAGATAAAGATGTTGCCTTTAGAATATAAGCCTTAGTTTCTAACTTGAACAAGGAACTGATACGCGAAATCAGAGAAAGAGATCTTTGTAATGGAAATTCAAGAAGTGCTATAAAGAGAAGGGCAAGATTTCTAAATAGATGTATAATTTATGGCAAAAGTGAACATAATGGAAAATGTGTGACAAAGACAACCAAATCCCAGGATGAATGTTTGAATGTAATTAAGATGGGAACGACAGTGGTTATCCTAAAAATCCCGATGGACAACAAAGAGAGAATTCAAACGCATCATTTCTAGGGATTAGGTTGATGGACCGTTACTATAGAAATCTCGAAGATTTAAAGATGATAGGAGTAGAATTAGACTAAATTTTATTTTTATTTTCAAAAATTTCATAAAAATTTTATGATAAATTTATGATTATATCATATATGGTTCATATGATAGAATTAAAATTTATCATACCAAAAATATTTTCTTTAAAAAGCTTTTATAAAAAATCGTAATAATTCATTTTATCATTAAATAATTTTATGATTTTATAAAAATATTTTTATGATACAATCTAAATTATTACACAAAAAAAAAAAGAGAATCGAGTAAGTACTAACAATTCGAAATGATAGAGTTCGATTCGATTCGTTAGCTATATAACCTAAAAGAACATCACAATTCCATCATCTTCATCTTCTTCATTTCTTCAACACAAAAGCCGCCCCACCCTTTTCCCTCTCAAAAATTTCATCACTTTTCACCAAATTTTCTATCCCAAATTACTTAATTAATCATCTTTCTTCCATTCCACTCCACAAATTCATCAACATTGCATAAAAGGATAGATTTTTCAAGCAAAGCTCCCTCTCTTTTCAACACAATTTCAAGGCACCACCATTCATTCCGCAACTATCTACTCTTTCTAGCTCTCTACGGTAACTATATATATATATATATCAATCATTTCAATTTTTATCAAGCTTTTAGTTTTTAATTTTTAATTTTATTTTTTTCCTATAATTTGGTCTAAGTACTTGTTTGTGTTTGTTGTTTGTTGTTGTTTTTGTTGTTATTTTGTCATACCAATATCGTAGATGGCCTCATCATCTAGAGAAGCTCTAAGAAAAGAAAACCAGATAACCTCGTAGTAGTACTGGTTCATGAACCGCGACTTAATCGAACTTGAAGAAGCCGCTTTTGAAAAAACGCTAGTATTGAAGCTAAAAATGCCTATGATGGATTTTTCAAGAAGTGCGGGGTCACTTTAGAACGTGGTATGGATTTTGACTGCTTGGGAGAAGAAGTGAAGAAAATCTTCCAAGATAGGAATGGATGGAAATTGTGATGGAACGCACTAGTAACATAAATGTCACAATGGTAGCTTAATTTTATTCTCGCTTTTATCTACTTATGATGTGGCTACTCTTGATGATCTGTAAAGTATCCCTCGAGGACGGTTAATGTCTCTCTTTCAATCCTCGTCATGATAAATTCTATTTATGGGTTACCCGAGATACTTGAGGATGATGATTATCGATCGCTTGGAATTTAGACCGCCTGGTGTAGACTACTAGCTAAATCATTTGAAGCTCAGCCGCTTTGATCCCACAAAGAGCTTGGAAGGATAATAGGTTTCCTTATGGACAGTGTATAAGGGACATCAGGGCTATCAAGCAATTTATAGGATATAATGTTAATCCTTCGACTCATCTCTGTGCTTATGGTCGTGAGGATGTTGTTTTGACCTGGGCTATGGTGCATGACATTCCAATAAATCTAGGGAAGTTAATTTTTACCAAGGCATGTGATTTTGCTAAGAATAGAACTCGAGGAGGTCATTTTCCCAATCTTATTTCGCTTTGTGTGATCTTCATGAAGTACCAAGATTACCCTCGATAGGATTATGTCACCTTTGCTCCACTTATTGGCCGTAAACTAATCAGATTGCTCGCTGGTAGAATCAACTACAATAATCCTAACCGCCAAAGAACATCAACAACCACCACAAATGCATCTCCTATTCATACATCTCGAGTTCCTAGGCAATCCCTCACCGCATCCACTTCAGGCCGGAATAGCCGATAGAGGCTATGTTTCAAAGATATGATTCAAGCTCAAAGCAGAATCGATGCTAATATAGCCTTAGCTTGTGAACAAAATAGGAAGTGGGTCAAGATCTTAGGATTGGCCAAAGAGGTCACTGTGGCTTTCATCGCTGATATAGATCCCGAGATATGCAGAGATTTCTCGCCGTTACCCTCGTGAGTCACCGACCCATATACTATGCCGATTGGATTCCACCCGCCCCACCACCGCTTTATTCCGTGACTATATGCCGTTATCTCGTAGGACAGGTAGTATGTTTTCTGTGTTCGCTTGATGCATCCATGGGCATGGGAGGAGTAACTTCAGATGAGCGGATGTGACAAAGCAGGTCTCGGCTCGCTTGGATTGGAAGGTTCGTGACGATGACGACGAGGCAAACTCGTGCTACATTTCAAGCTTCTACGCTGGATCCACAACAGCTTAACTATGATTTTAGTACGACTCACCTCGGACCGATTTTACTTCTAGTATGTTTGGATCTTTTTTTCGTTCATTTTGACTCATCTTATGATGAAGATGAGGATTACTGATGGAGATGAGTAGTTAAGTAAACTTTTCCTATTTTACGATGTATGACGATATACTTTGGTTTGATTTTTATTTTAGACGGTTTCATGTACTCGTGGTTAGTACCCTACGCAGCTTTTATGCTTTTATGTTGTTTCAGATTATTAGAATTTTTCACCCTTGTTTTAGATAAAATTACATGTAATCACACTAAATTAACCTCGATAAAACATCCTCGAATGCAAAATTTCGCGGACCGAGCAATCAGAAGCACCGCCCGCGCGGCATCAGACCGCCCGCGCCACCGGGTGTTCTACCGACCTCATTCAGTTGTTTCTTACCTATTTCTCGCACTTCTATATAAGGAAACAGAGGGCTCACACCTCAATTTGCCAATTCACCTCTCTAGTCTCTCGCTTTTTATATATTGCGCTTAAAATGTCCGATCATTCGTCGCTAATCAGCTACTCTCCTCCGCATACCCCAAACTCCGTGACTCCCTAATTCAGATTATCCGTTTTTCCACCCCATCCCTTACAATTATATGAATGAAGCAAATCCAAACCCTTTTTTGAGTAATTTCAACCAATCACCGTGTTTGGTTGAAAGAGGTCTAAATTTTAGAAAAGTGGATAATTGGGCATTCATAAGAATGGAAGCAAATGGGTGGGACTATTTTTGTCGTATGCCCAGAGGAAGAATTAATGTTACAATGGTAAGAGAGTTTTACTCAAGATTTGCAGAGGCTAGTACTCAGTAGTCGCATAAACCTGCTACCATTAGAGGTACTGTTGTTCCTTTTACTTCTACCATAATCAATCAAAATTTTCATATACCACCAAACCCAAACATCACCTCTAGTCATTATGAGTATCATGGAGACTTGATATCATTGAAGGATTTATTAACAAATGTTCGAATCTTATCAAGTTTTATTCCAACATTATAATAGGGATAGAGATGTCTCCACCCGCCGCTTTACTTCAC
Source organism: Gentiana macrophylla (assembly GCA_026214975.1). Taxonomy (NCBI): domain Eukaryota; kingdom Viridiplantae; phylum Streptophyta; class Magnoliopsida; order Gentianales; family Gentianaceae; genus Gentiana; species Gentiana macrophylla. The sequence continues at coordinate 28,207,336 of CM047814.1, forward strand.
CATTTGAGAACCTCGAAACGCTTCATCAATTCACGAGTTTATCCAACTCGATGATTTCTCGGAAATCAAGATGATGATAAATTATTACTATTGTATGCTATAACGAGCGGGGCTATTATAGATCGGGGAATATTGATTCGTAAAGCAAATTGTTAGTTTTGCATTTGGAAGGCAGATCGATCCACACCTATGCCTTTGCATGGCTAATTTTAATAAGTGTTCGTTATTGTGGTACCGAAAGAGCGATGATGAGTACTTTCACCGCTTCCTCGTAGTGGCTACTACCAATGATATTCGGGAGGATCTTCAAGTGGAGAAAATTAGATAGTTATGATAGTTGTAAGGAATATCAAAGGTAATAATAATGGTAGAGATAAATTAACTTAGAATAAATTAGTTTAATCATAACTTAGATTAACTTAGTTTTAGTTTTTTTTTTAGTTCATAGTAGTATTTAGTAGTTAACTTGTACTTTTTAATATTGTAATATATTTGTTTGTGTTAATGTTTTTTTTAATGCTATATTATATAAACGCTAGTCTATATGACACGTAACAATATTCACCCGTTAAAAAAAATTTATTTTAATTCCTAAACTAACTTTTTACTACTCATTACACATCGAGACGATGCCAATTGTGTAAGTGGGGAGTAGAGATTGGTTAGTAAATAAAATAAATTTAATATATCAAATATCGATGCACTTAGTTTAATCAATCTTAAGGAAATAAACGAAATAATATATAATCATTATAATAAAATAACATATTTGGATAGAATAAATTTTTAATTAAGTAAAGTAATCTCGATATATTATTTCTATATTATTTATATCTATGTTAGATTTTTATCAAGATTTTAAGTATGTATACCTAGATAAATAGTATGAAATATTATTTTTTATGGAATTAGACAAAAGTTACTTATAATTATAATAAAATTTTAGAATGATTTTCTTTTCAAGACAAGTATGAATTTGGAATCGGATTAGAATGATGAGATTTTTGGCATTACTTTGACTAGCTATGGCCAAATAAGCCTACTCATCCGAACGTAATTTCAATTTTTGTCCCCACACTTAGCCTTGCAGAGTGATCAAGACCTCACCAAATTAGCCATTATGATTAACTAGATATAACCTAACCCTTAACTTAAATTGGTCTACATTTCCTTGAAATCCCATGCAGTTTAGTATGTACTTATGGATAGCGGTGACGACATCGAAATTCAATAATGGTATATGCTGAGATTGGAATAAATATTATTCAGGCAATCTGTTTTTAAAAAAAGTGTTATTCTCTAGAAAAAGAAAAAGTTGGAATAATTAAGTGCCGATGTATCCATACTCACCTCATGACACTTGAAAGATAGTCGATTCTGGTAATGAGTTCGGATATGTTTGTTTGTTGTTAAAAAAAAAAAAAAAAAAACAAAACAGGGTCAGGATGTTACTAATCAAGGTATTTTTTTGATCAGAAGTTGAAGGTGTAAGTACGTACGACTTGCCTCTATTTTCTTTTGATTTTGCCTTTGTTATCCTTTCGATTAGCCAAACACCCCGAATTCGAACGTTATAAGCCATTTTGCCAACTACTTGACTTAGTCATTGATTCAAATTTCATATAAGTGGCGATTACAAAATTTTTCTAAGTATTTTATTTTATAGTTATTAAGTAATTCATGTAGAATTTCATTTAAATAATATTTTATAACTAGTTTATTAAGTTATACACACTTTTTATTTTTTTAATAATCTTAGATAGATAAAATTAATATGATTATAATGTTGACATCATGCGTTACTAAGTTAGAAATTTAGTCTAGAAGAACTATATTTTTAGCATTATAACAGTTTATATATTATCGCTTATTTTGCTCGAGGACGATCAAAAGCTAAGTGGGGAGTAGTTAATGTATGATAAAAATATAACCATATTATATGACTTTTTATATCGTATTTACGATAATATCGTATAAATTCTATAAAAATATATCTAAAAACACATAAAAATCGAAATCGTTATAAATAGATATTATCGTTATTATTTTAGTAAAACTAATAGTTTTTATGATCAAAATTACTGTGGCTCGTGTTTTTGACTGTTTCAGGGTACGTGTGATGGAAAACTGAATAATTAAAACCGAAACAGTAAGAAACGTAAGAAAGATATTTTTCAAGATCCGGCCCGAACCGAAAAAACCCGGCCCGAGCCGGAATCTCTCTGCACCAGCACATGGGGACTGTCAGGAGAGAATCTCCACTGTAGCACCGGTCCGCGCCGGCCTTATGATACACTCTATAAATACTCCTCATTTGCAGATGTTTGGAGTTGTACCAATATATATATATCACTTCTATATATATATATATATATATATATATATATATTATCTTAATCTAGTTTGTAGTTCTCAGAATACCGTAAACGACACTCTGTTTAAATAATAATGTAGTATAAGTATCGCTTTTAGTACTTAGAAGGTTTATCAAGGCTCGTTGTTGCTAAAGGAGTTGTTATTTCCGGAGAATACGGCTCGACACTACAATTGTAATCTGTAACTTTTAATGTATTTATGTTTGTTTGTTGTTATTAGTATCTATCTATTAGTTATAATGATATTAGGCTAACTTTATATCTAGCCAAGATATGAAATTGAATTAGTTTATCTTTTTAGGGAAATAGATGATGACTATGTTAAAATTGAATTAAAATCGATTATAATGAATCTTTTTCTATCTTGCAACGTATTGATAATATTCGGATTGACGTAATTAACCAAGATGAATCGCAACATATAACCTAATGATGAACTCGATTGCAGAAGTTAGGATATGAGATAAAGGATAGAAAACCGAGGGTAAAATTGGCCGAGTGAAAACGTGACAACGGAATCCGATTTCCTACCCGGGGCGATTTGTCTTGGGAAAGATGAATCTTATTAAATTTGTGTTCAAGATCATAATAATGTTAAAATCAATGGTTTAATTAAAACTAACATCGAAAGTTAAATCGATCCGCCGACAACCGGAGCCTTTTGAATAACATCGCCGTCGACAAATGGAATAACCTCTTTTATCCGGGGTAGATTTGTACTGGTAACTGCTCGCATTAACCGAGATTAGCATGGGGCGGTTGTGGAGATTAAACTGATGACAATTTGACATATGACAATTTCATACGCCGTGTGAGGAGGAGTTGTCTAGCTTAGAATACACCGAATCACATATAATTGATTCACCTTAAATTAAGGAAAGATCAAGCACATCTATTTCTACTAAAAGAGATAATCGATTCAATGACATATTCTTGGCTAGTTTCTAATAATATTACTAGTATTTATATCTTATATATTGTATTGGTACCTATATATATTTATATCTATATATATATTTGTATTTTATATGCTTATATATATATTTTTGTATCTATATATATCTGTTTTAGTTTTATGCATTTATTTATTGTCTTAAGGTTACTAAATAGAAAAAGAAAATTGCGACTTAGATTGAGTTAATAATAGCTTTTGGTGTTTAGCCACACTGAATTACCATACGTTTCCTCGAGGATTCGACACTGACTCACCATACTAGCACTACAGCTTGACCCGATACATCGTCGGTTAAGGACCTGGAATAGCACTAGAAAAGGCCACGTCAAGAACCCATCCGGTGGTGGGTAAGAGTACTTCCGGGGAGCGGCATGCTTCGTAGGAGTGTAGACCCCTTGGTCAACCCCATTCGGCAAAGAGTCTCTATCCCTCTCCGGGAAAGCTTGGAGTCCACCCCATAACTACCTATGTTTTCTTGCATTGTTTTTTGTATCTTCAGACGAAGAACAAAATCGGAGGTCCCTGAAGAAGGACTAGAAGAAGAAGGAAGGGGCTCATGAACATGAGGAACCCAAGGGATTTCCTTTATTACCACCCTACGAACGGCTTCTCTTAATTCGGGGTCAAGTTCGAACAACCTAGCCCCAGGTTCTACTGGCTCAGACAATTCCTCTACAGAGGCACTCGAAACTGACATGAACCGAATACAAAGTTATGAAGAATAAAGGGCAAGACGCTTACATGTAAGTTTGAAGAGGATGAGAGAAATCGGGAACTGGACTCTAAACTTCTGATTTAAAGAAATTGGAAAGCAAATGAATGGACATGTGATACGACGGGGGTTATAAACCCCAAACACGTCTCAAAAACTGCTCCATTTCAAACAATGTGGGCATCAATGCCTCGAATCCCGATACAGTTATGACAACATCATAACGGAACTCTAAGAATAAACTATCATAAATTCTACGTCTAGATGATAAAGTGGTAATGAAAGCAACACCTCCAACTGATCTGACCTCACAACGAGCAGTTCAACCAGATCTAGGGGGGCTTATGATGAGGGTCGAACTGAACCTCACCATATGTCATCATATCAAAGGCTGAGCATTAACTGAAGACACAGAAACCATAATAATAAGGGCCAAAAGCCCCTATTTCATGCCTAAAGGCAGACCTAAACCCCAGGTGAGAGGTCTGTTCTGCTCCCCAGACAACCATAGGTCGGTCAGGTCACAACGAAGCTGGGCTAGTGTAGTTCGGGCTGAGACGGCCTAGGGGGCTCGACACAGGTCGGCCAGAGCATCCCTTACCCGGTAAATAGCCCACGTGCTTATAATAAAAGATAATAATAGGAAGATCCTAAGGAACCCTACCCAGTAGGACTCTGATCCTATTATATTAAAACTACAGTGTTTATCTCCTAAAATCAAGGGATTGACACAGAAAGAATCCCCAATACTTAGGGGGCAAGTAAACTTGACAAAGGTCCTCTATATAAATCATCCCAAGGAACTACGAGAGACTTGATTCCGGATTCATACACATGATACGTGGGCAACTGGAGATTCATAATCTCAGGTTCAGTCTAAAAATACTCAAACACCATTCCCGTTTTTAGGTTTTTGATCTTGTTAATTGTCATTAGGGTTATTACGGCCCATATTTGATCACAGATGAGATCCAGCATAATCATATCAAAGAGGAAGCAAAACTTTACTTGAGAGTCGAGAGACAAAATCCAAAAACAAAACCGACCCACACAAGGATCAGATCAGAAACAACTCGTTAAAATGAAAGGAAAAACTTCACTCCAACCCCCGGGCGAGGCAAAGTTCTACCTTGTTAAAACATTATTAATAAAAAATTGGAAAAAATCTTAATTAATGAGTATATATTTATGTGTTTTCTCTTTGAAAATATTTCCTTCGAATCGGCCCTTCTTCTCAAGCATTGTATTATTGTTGGGACATATTGCCCACACTCTTGAATGCCTAAAGAAATATAGTTGTGTCTTTACTAACATCAATTGGTTTTGGTACAACGGTAAGCGTTTGATCTTTAACATGGTATCGGAGCCAGAGGTCACGGGATCGAACCCTGGTTGAAACATTATTTAAAAAGAAATTGTGCAAGTGTTGGGATAGATTGCCCACACTTGAGGGGGTGTTGGGACAGATTTCCCACACTTTTGAATGAAAATTGTGCAAGTTTTGGACAGATTGCCAACACTTGAGGGGGGTTGTTGAGACAGATTGCCCACACTCTTAATGTATAAGAAATATAGTAGCACATTTACTACCATCAATTGGTTGTAGTACAACGGTAAGTGTTGGGGAGATTTTGCATCATTAAAACAAAAGAAAATTTATAAACCTATACTTAACATGCAAACTAACTCCTAACCGACCAAATACCGGGTAGTTGATAGCATAGTCACGGTAAGTGTGGTGGTCGATCCACAGGAATTGGGATGTTGAATCTAATTTCACTAATCCTACCAATTGTTACTCAAAGAACGAATAAACAAAAGAAACGAAAGAACAAAACATAAAAACAGTAAAAGAACAATCAAGATAAATCTAACCTAAGGACATGGGGTCAAACATTGAACAAGCCTAGTGATCTCAATTCTAGTTATCTCATGATTTTAATTCGCTTTGTGGTTTCACCCTTTCACGAGACACAAATCCCTAATCTCTTAGTGAACTCATCTCTCAAGCTATGAACTTCTACTGTGAGCTTAATTCAATTATCTATCTCTCATCTTCCGAGTGTTGAGACCGATTTACCAAACAAACGACGGGTGTAGATTCAAGTTACTCTCGTATAATCGAATCTAACAACCTAGGAATCTAACCAATTAATTTGTCACATAATCAACGGCTAAAAACCCTATCTCTCTATGATGATCTAAGGTTTATGCAACTTCCGTATTATAAACATCAATAGAAAAGCAGATCTTTCAATCTATTCTCATGGCCTCATAAGCACAAAGAAAGATACAAAATAAATCAACAATCATGAAGAAAAAGCGGAATTGAATTAATCAAAAGAACTCACATAGTTTTGAACAAGGATTGATCCATGGAAACGAAAAGCAAACATCTAATCTACTCTAATCTAACCTCGGTTCACCCGAGCACAAGGCTCGGGTGACCGGCCTTCAAACTCTCAACATGCATTTCTTCGCGCTCTCTTTGATGTGAAGAAATTTCGAATGAATTTAGGGTTTGGGGCAGCTGTGCTTTTATAATAAAACTAAGTCGGTCGCTACAAGAACCTAAGTCGGTTTCAGCAAAAACGGCGGTGGACGCCCGTCTAACCAACTGGACGCCCGTCCAGAATGCTTGGACGGATACTGGACGCCAGTTCAGCCAACGTCTGAACTCTTTGTATGTGAATTAGCTCCCTGGACGCACGTTCGCTTTATCGACGCCCGCTCGATATAAATGCTTCTCGGACGCCGTCGCCTCGTGATGAACGCCGTCCATCTTGATGCGTAACGGATTTCTTGATAATTATCCTTTCTTTCCTCCATCTTTATCCTCTTGTAATATCTCTATCTCTTCATCAACACTTCAAATTCGACTTTAGACTCTTCCAAACCCTAGTTTTTGGTATTCGTAGAGTTCGATTCTTGAAAAATTCATATCTTTTAATCCGTAGCTCTGCTTTCGCAGCCATGAGTAGTCAAAAACGATCGCCTTGAAGCGTAGAATAATCTAAAAATAGTTTCACAGCAGTAAGCCCAGGTAATCTTCTGTTTTTCAGGCTCTTTCAGTTTCGGTTTTCAAAGAAGAAATAGGATTTTAGGTTTCTTGTTGATCACATAGGTTTTGGGGTTGAGGATCAACAATTGTTGCAGTTGCTGGGTGTTTTGCTGTCGGTGTTGCAGGCAATTAAGGTAAGAGGCTCTTCCTATGATTCCAATTATCGCTTATGAGGTTTAGATCAATTTTTAAGGTTTTAAGATGTGCTTTTCGTTGATCAATGATCATAGATGCTATGGTATGATTAGATAAGTTTTTCAGTGGTTTTTATGTGTTAAATTTGCTGTTATTTAGGTTAGAACGGATTCGAAATCGAGTTTGAAGATTTTAGGTTCTAGCCGAAACGCAGTCGGACGGGCGCTACTTTACGTGGACGGGCGCCTGCGCTTTGGCTACATTTCAGACGGGCGTCTGGGTTCTCTAGACGAGCGTCTGAGGTGTTATTTTACATTCAGGTTGTTGATGACGTGGTCAATCAAGTTATAATATACTTGACCACCATAAACCAATACTAGCAAGAGGACTAGGCCCATCATAGTATAAGCTATAGTGAATCAAAGTCGATCCCACAGTGGAACCAATTGTGGATCATCTTATATACAAACAATTAATGAAACACGTCAAGGACATAGAGGCGGTCTCACGACCAACATAAAACAAGAAAAGTAAAGACACGACTCGACACAACGTAATTAACCTCCCCAATTATAGTCTTTATCGCTTGGACCTAGATAATTTATATAATAAAATGAACTTATTAACTCGTCAATCCGCTTGTATCTATCTTAGATTGGCTACGGAGTCATCCCCTTAAACTTGACTTAGCACCGGTAGGTCACTAGATCAACGTGGTATTGTTACGTGACTTCGCCTTTTGGTGCCTCCATCTCATATAACTCACACGCTATTTACTCTAAGGATGCCGATATTAATCGCACACCTCGTCTCAGGCAACATTCCTATGGTTAGGCGCATTTCCTAAACGACGCATCGGTCTCGCCCTATTAACAATTACCGAAGTTATAGTCTCATGCTAATCTACGACGCACGCACAACTAGTTGACGCCAATTCCTAATACAAAGCAGATCTAGGTCTCATTTGAAAGTCCCGAAAGATCATTCGTGAGCCGACCTAGGAGTCCTATATTGGTATTTTCTAATCATACGCTAATTAAAACAGACGAGCAACGTAGCCGTAGCCATACCTACCAAGATGATAAATTCTATTAAGTTAACCTAACCATAAAGACGTGGCTATTTAACGGATAAAACAGGGCTCGGTCGACCGAATAGGTGGGCTCGGTCGACCGAGTGAACTCATTCGGTCACCCGAATCAATTTCGTTCCCAGATTACATCCCTGAACATATCTCTCAGCGTTTCATCATACAGAACAGATTAAACAGTAATTCGCACAGTATTCATATAAACTAACATAGATACGCATTAATTAAACAATGCAGATTCATGGATAGAAACTAAATAGATGACGTAGGTTATGGGATCCTCATAGACAAGGTATCGCCACATCCATAACGACATAACCTAGATCTACATCATCTAGCTATGAATTAACTAACTCAAACAATAAAGCATAATTGGGGGGAAACAGAAAATAAAGGCTTACATAATGCAGCCCTTAAATTGCTGGAAACACCCTCAATAAACTACATTGAATCAAGATATGAATAGAGTGATTTTATTGAATGATATTCTCAGGTATATGTTGGTGTGTATTACAATTCTCGTAGCTGCTTGCTTATATAGAGGTTTTTGCCGACTTAGGGTGGTTCTAGAAGATAAGCACGATATAAGCCGGAAACCGACCCAAACCTAAGGCTCGGTCAACCGAAGAGCTACACTCGGTCGACCGAAGCTATAGGCTCGGTCGACCGAACCTACTTTTGCACACGTTAATCGTTTTTCTCGTCTATCTTGCTCCCCACTCCACGCTTGCGTGTTGATCTGATTTCTCTAATTTATCTCTTGATTAATGCTCCGATTTTCTTCCTTATTATCTTGAGATCCATTGATTGAATGACATTTATCCTCTCGATTTGTCGTGATCTACAAAATCGCATTTATCGCACAATAAATCGGCTTTAAATAATAAAACAAATTTAAATACCAAATATCATATTAATAATCACTTAACATTAAATAATAAATATAAACGAGTGATTTAATATGAAATATACATTATTAATCTCGATTTAAGGTCAACGTTGATGACTTTTACGGGTATAATTTGACCGTCATCAACTACCCCCCACTTAGACTTTGATCGTCCCGAACAAAGCATCAATAAGTCATTCCCCAAGACAACAATTTCTATGGTCAAATCATACTTACACAAGAAACTCAAGTCAACTCATACTAGTCATGCTCATAAGATATCCATTATTCACTACTGACTATGAATCGAAGTGATGTGTGCATGTGCATTGGTTTTATATAAATGTGGCAAGATTAGAGTTTATGCAGACCTCATATCAAAATTCACCAACATCGGCATTCATACTTCTTAAGCCTCGCAATGGTTAAAGCACTAGAACAATAAGCAAGAGCGTATCTATAGGGTTTTTGGACTTGGAGACCGAGTACTACTCAAAGCCTCTTAAAGAATTGAATATTCTTTTCATATCTTCATATTTTTCAAATACTATCAATCTCAAGGAAGAAAACTTTTTAGAGTATCCCCCTTTCTTAGATCATGTATAGCATCGAATATTACCACAAGCGCGGGGCTACTTTGGTAATGTTACTACAAGCCCAGTGTCTAACATTTTGCTAAAACACAGGTACGTCTCAAGCTTATTACTCCGCTTTTGTTGGCAAGAAGATAAGAATACATCAGCAGATAGATATTGATACTAAGTTTACATAACCAATCATCTATGCAATGTACACATAATTTCTTCGATTATTATGATTTGCGCGTATACTCGATTCACAAAGTTGAGTAATTGAATAATAAATAAATACTCGCAAAAACGGGCATGAATATCCTTAAATTTACTTAACATAAGTATAAAATGATCACGTACTCATGAAACTTGGTTCCTTTCCTATCAATTCTTAGCTAGGAACTCACAATTCTAAGGGTACGAGATACATAATATGGTATTTATTCAATTTTTTCAATCATGTGCCGTTTCATTCAAATTTCAATCATAACATAACATGGCTAAGTCTCCTACCCCCCACTTAAACATGGCATTGTCCTCAATGACATAAATAAATGAGAATTTAAGAAAAAGACTTAGCTCTGGAAACGGCTCTTAAGTAAAAGCGTAACATCGAGAGTAAATTTCAAAGACGTCGTGGAGAAGCAAGTGAAAACTCAGATAAGCAGCACAAACTCCACTTAAACCGTTAATAACACCATGTCTATGGAAGTTATAAAATAATGTGGCAGTAATGAGGTATAAATACCTAAAAACAGTTTAAGCCACTTTATTTTATACAACCAATGACAAGAAAAATACTAAATAGAAAGAAAAATAAACAAGCAACTAAAGATGGTGGTCTTCATCTACAACCTCCACCGCCTAAATATTCTTAAAACCGGGTGGAGAAGACAAAGATCAAAAAGCATTACCCGACGTGGGAAAACACGAGGGTGACTCGATCGAAAAGGTATTCAATCCAGGAAAAGAGAAACTTGGTAAGGTATAACAGATTGAATGCGACCTATTGGCTAAAGATAAAATCAAATACTTAACGCATAAACTTCTCGCTTGCATTGGATATCAACAACTTAGGGAGATGTAGCTACTCCTCGAAATTACTAATAACCCAATGTATCACGTAAAAGTCATAACCGTCATCAACAAGGTCGGATCAGTATGATAAGGTAGAACAAAACTTATCATCTAGAAATGCCGGAATAGGCGTAAAAAGTGTGCAATTTAAAACTTCCGATAGAAAGATAAGTTGTACTTTGATCGAACCAAAACCTTTAAAATCTAGCTAGGTTCGAGCTACACTTCCCTAACTAGGATCATGAAAATCAAAATGATAAAAGATAATCATTAAAGCTTAGCAATATTTCAAATTCCGTAACACATAGGAATTGTGTAAACAAAACGGAGGTTGAGAGTATGACGGGTTCAGAAAAATGATACACATAAGGGTGGGAAGAAAAGATAAAGGGTGGGTAAGAAATTGTGTTTATGGGTGGTTTGAAAGTGGTTAAGGCATTGATATTGGGTGGGAGAGTGAAACGGATGGAAAGAAAGAGAGACGATGAAAGAATGGTTAGAATTTTGAACTTTCGGGGCAGATTGGTGAGAGGATCGAAAAGTTTGAAGGTGAAAAAGTGTAAAGGGAAAGATAAGGATAATTTCAGAATGTATTGCGCACCACTTTGGATTTTCACTTGGATCACCTTTCTAAAAGGTTTTGGAAGTTGACCAAAATTGTTCTTGTTCGCACCAATCATTCTCTCGTTACATTTTCATGAATTCTCAAGCTCTCTTAATGCTTCCATCTTAAGGTTGATTGCTAAATTTCCTTTATTTAGCAATTTCTCGACTCTCCTACGGAACTCTATTTCACGTGGCCTATATTGAGTAAAAAGGTTTTGCACATCCTTAGCCCAATGGCCATCGTAACACGGCAAAATAAAAACCTCAACATATGTCACGTTACTCTTATTTGACTCAAAGAAAACAAAACCTATAATCCTAAAAAGAAATCCTAAGGGTTTTAAAGAAGTAGTTCTGAGTTTAAAGTCCTCAGCTCGACTTTCCAAAGATTATCCTTGTCAGTTATCATTCTTGGATCGCCAGACTTTGTCCCTCTGAGCACTATAAGAGGTGGGCTCGCTGCTTTTGCGGATTAATACCCTTCCCTTGGTTGTGAGACCTAGGAAACGACATTTATCCATACCATTTATCCAAAGCTCTTACCTCGGCTCTCGTTTTAGGAATTAGTGAATTCTAAGAAACTCAGTTAAAATTACGGTTTTGGCCTTGACAATAAGAAATAATGAATCTAGTACTCCGAATAAGGTCGGTTATGTAGGTGCTTCACGCCGCCTTATTCGTTGGAACGTATGTGATGATTCAGGCCAATCCGCCAAGATTAAGCCCCGCTTAGCCTGAAGGCTTATCGGCTATGCTAAGTCTTGTCGATCTGGCGTAACGTGCATCACACGTGAGAGGAGTTGATTGAGCCAAAGCTCGTTTGAACTCGCCACCATGGTTAAACCATTTCGAACCTATGTACAAAGATTCTTCGATTTCTAAATTGTCACCCAAAGCGTAATCTCGCTTCGCTTTTAAGGTGGGTTCACCGAGAAGCCATCACCATAAAACTCAACGAAAGCATAAGATGGTGTTCTCTCAAAACTCAACGTCTTCTTTAGATTGTGAATGCTTAAACTACACAATTTGTTGCTCCCATGGCCAGTAGAAGTAATTTCATGCATAGGACAATGAGATTTTAACACAACTATGAGGAACTCTTTATTCACTGCTTCCTTTCAACGACTACATGTTTCCTTACACCCTCTAGATGAGAACCTTCCACACTAATAAAATTAATCTTACAAACCAACTCCGGGCCAAGATTCATACTAAGGTTCATGTATAGGCTAACTTCTCAAAAAACCAAAACGTAGTAAAACACAAGCAAAAAAAAAGGTAGTACCTTGCCTTCAACATTGTACCACGAAGAATTTAAGCCTTTAAGATTTTTTCGGAGCCATCTTGGTGCTTTAATGGTATTGCTTCCATCGCTTTTCCCATCTTAGATTCGTAGCTCCACATGTTTGCTGGGTTATTTTCTCAGCGCCCGCGAAAAATTACTGACTCAGATTATTGCTTCCTGGTTTTCGCAAAGCGTAAGAAAAAACAAAATGCAGATCGTAGATCGATTTTAACATGGTTTCCCATGCTGCTATCAGACTTACGGATTAAACATACGGGGATAAACAGACACGCGAAATTCCAGACTCGAAAAACACAAATCAGAAACCGTGTAAATAGAACAGAACAAGAACAAAACAAAACAAAACACAAAAATTGTAAACTCTCGGTCGATCAAATAAAAAAATATATATATATATATATATATATATATATATATATATATATATATATATATATATATATATATATATATATATATATATATATTTAAATCTGGAATTTTCGAGACAGAAGAGCATAAACTGCGAGAGGACTCAAAACGTAAAAACAGACTCTAAAACAGAAAACTTGACATGAATAAGAAAATTATTTATATATAAAATTGACCGTTGGTTCCCCGGCAACGGCGCCAAAAACTTGATGACGTGGTCAATCAAGTTATAATATACTTGACCACCATAAACCAATACTAGCAAGAGGACTCAGTCCATCATAGTATAGCTATAGTGAATTAAGGTCGATCCCACAGGAACCAATTGTGGATCATCTTATATACAAACAATTAATGAAACACGCCAAGGACATAGAGGCGGTCTCACGACCAACATAAAACAAGAAAAGTAAAGACACGACTCGACACAACGTAAAACCTCCCAATTATAGTCTTTATCGCTTGGACCTAGATAATTTATATAATAAATCGAACTTATTAAGCTGTCAATCCGTTTGTATCTATCTTAGATTGGCTACGGAGTCATCCCTTAAACTTGACTTAGCACCGGTAGTCACTAGATCACCTGTGGTATTGTTACGTGACTTCGCTTTTGGTGCCTCCATCTCATATAACTCACACGCTATTTACGACTCTAAGGATGCCGATATTAATCGTACACCTCGTCTAGGCAACATTCCTATGGTTAGGCGTACTTCCTAAACGATCGCATCAGTCTCTGTCCTATTAACAATTACCGAGTTATAGTCTCATGCTAATCTACGACGTACGTACAACTAGATGACGTCAATTCCCTAATACAAAACAGATCTAGGTCTCGCTGAAAGTCCTGAAAGATCATTCGTGAGCCGACCTAGGAGTCCTATATTGGTATTTTCTAATCATATGCTAATTAAAACAGACGAGCAACATAGCCGTAGCCATACCTACCAAGATGATAAATTCTATTAAGTTAACCTAACCATAAAGACGTGGCTATTTAACGGATAAAACAGGGCTCGGTCGACCGAATATGTGGGCTCGGTCGACCGAGTGAACTCATTCGGTCACCCGAATCAATTTCGTTCCCAGATTACATCCCTGAACATATCTCTCAGCGTTTCATCATACGTAATGATTAAACAAAGAATTCGCACAGTATTCATATAAACTAACATAGATACGCATTAATTAAACAATGCAGATTCATGGATAGAAACTAAATAGATGACGTAGGTTATGGGATCCTCATAGACAAGGTATCGCCACATCCATAACGACATAACCTAGATCTACATCATCTAGCTATGAATTAACTAACTCAAACAATAAAGCATAATTGGGGGGAATTAATTACTTAAAAGAAAAGAAACAGAAAATAAAGGCTTACATAATGCAAATTTCTTAAATTGTCTTGGAAACACCCTCAATAAACTACATTGAATCAAGATATGAATAGAGTGATTTTATTGAATGATATTCTCGTGTATATGTTGGTGTGTATTACAATTCTCGTAGTCGCTTGCTTATATATAGAGTTTTTGCCGACTTAGGGTGGTTCTAGAAGATAAGCACGATATAAGCCGGAAACTGACCCAAACCTAAGGCTCGGTCAACCGAAGAGCTACACTCGGTCTACCGAAGCTATAGGCTCGGTCGACCGAACCTACTTTTGCACACGTTAATCGTTTTTCTCGTCTATCTTGCTCCCCACTCCACGCTTGCGTGTTGATCTGATTTCTCTAATTTATCTCTTGATTAATGCTCCGATTTTCTTCCTTATTATCTTGAGATCCATTGATTGAATGACATTTATCCTCTCGATTTGTCGTGATCTACAAAATCAGCATTTATCGCACAATAAATCGGCTTTAAATAATAAAAACAGCTAAATACCAAATATCATATTAATAATCACTTAACATTAAATAAGAAATATAAACGAGTGATTTAATATGAAATATACATTATTAATCTCGATTTAAGGTCAACGTTGATGACTTTTACGGGTATAATTTGACCGTCATCAGTTGTAACGGTCTTAGTGTGGACGAGCGTCTGTGAAAGATGGACGGGCGTCCAGTTTTGGACGGGCGTCCAGTAGGTTCCAGACGGGCGTCCATGTCTTTAGACGAGCGTTTAGGCTTTAAACGGGCGTTTGACCTGTTTTATTTGTTTTCACTGTTTTTCATCGTTGTAATCTTAACTATCCATCTTTAGTATAGTTAATTTCTATTCATAGTAGCTTTTATGTTTTTACCCGAGTCTTTTTAGCTTCCGTTTGCTTTTATTTGATACGACGACGTAGAGGCTTGCGTATAATATTAGATTTATTTAATTCCCTACGCGCCGAACGTTTCTCTTCCGGATAAGGGCTCGGTATCCGGGAGCGGGGCGTTACAGTTGGTATCAGAGAGAAGCGTCCTTTCTGTCCTAGGCATCTTTTCCTCTAAGATAAGAATCCTTTAGACCTTTTAGAACTTGAGCTTGGTGGTAATCCTCGTAAGACTAAGAATCTTTAACCGTGGTTAAGTTCCACTAGGATCAAGTGAAGAGTTGTCTTAGACGGAGGTTAAGTTGAGTTCTCTGTTCACATATTGTATGTGATCACCTCAGTTTCGTTTCACCTAGTATCCTTAGTAGAAACTCTTTCTTCTTTTGAAGTTTCCAAACCGTATCTGGTCACATAGGATTAAGTGAAACCCCTTTAAGTAAAGCTTTGGGATCGGAGTCTTATGCCTACACCTTAAAGTCGAGGTCCTCTTGGTTGATTTCCTTTTTCCTTACTTACCCTATTGAAATCTCTTCACCTTCTCTACACGAATATCTAAGTTTACTTTTATCTTGACCTAACTTTGTAGAGAATGATATCTGATTCAGCTCTACAAGTCCTCCACTTTCTCTTTTCACTATCACTTGGTTGAGTTCATCAACATTCTCTGACCTTTGCTTTGCTTGAGATGGTTCCACACTTAACTCCATGTGTAACCCTATTATTTCCAAGTACTCCTCGATCGTTTCAACTCATAGTGTTAAAGGTCTCTTACTTTAGCACATACTTTTCATTGTCCTCGTGTTTGGACTTATCCAACATGAGTGAATGCTTTTGTTTCCGTGTTTTTCCTTTAACATAAGACTGTCTCTCTATACTCCAAAAATTCTGCAAATTTTCAGCAAAGTAGATTACTGTCTTATTTACAATTTCTCTTTTTACACTGACTCGATAATCATTATGGATTATTCAGAAAATTCATGTTTATACCGGACACACTGTCCAGAAAATCTGCAGCAGCACCTTCACTTCTTCCTCTGTTTTGAACAGGTTAAACATCTTCAAATGACCTGAATTTTTGATATGTTGCGGACAACAATTTTATCTACAGCTTCTATTTTGGAATTAAGTTCAGATTATTTTTCGTTTGATCTCGAATTGCAATTCAACACAGTGTTTATTAATCTGGAAATTCTGTCAGCTTGTGCAATCGTCAGAAATAACTGTTTTTGACCAACTTATCTTTATTCAAAAATTCTAATATTTTTATATCACCTGGAAAACTCCGGTATCTAAATCTTTTCTCTTTGGATGTGTGCTCAAATTCTTCTTCGTTTGTTCTGTACAAATTGATGATGTCAGATCCAGAGTAAAAACCTTACACAGCAACCAAAAAGGAATTTTCACCTCTTTGACTTCGAGTTTGGGCTAAGAGGGTAGTAAGTTACGACTGTTATGTTTAGGAGTTCCCCGAAGTTTGATCTCTTCCTGAGTTAAACCTTTTAGTAGGATGCTTATAAAGCTAACGTTATAGTTTTTTTTTTGCAGTGTTAAACGAGAACCAAGATGCTATCCTCCAACATGCCATGTTTGATGTTAAGACCCTTTTCGTGCTCTTTTGTAGTTATACTTTTTCTGGTAATTTGTTTCTCATGTAATCCTTCACTTGATATCTTTAAACTCAACAAATCCTCTCGGCTTGTTGTCATGAATTACCTCAGAAACATATCGCCTTAAGCCCTTCTTCTAAACAAGTTCTTACCTTCTCACTTTTCCAAATCACGAAACAAACTCTCTTCAAAGTTCTAAATTGTCGCACTCCCATCATTCATGCAAATTCAAAGTTTCCTTGAACCTTTTAATGTCGAACATTCTTTTTACTTGTGTTTATTCTCACCTCCCCTCCTAAGGGTAGTGTCGATATTGTAACTATTTCACCTAATGCTGCCTGTTCCTCTAAGGTATGCATATCTTCTTTTGCTGGTCAATTTTTTTTAGCCTATCATGGCATTCTTTTTCAGTTACTTATATATAACCTTCCAGCAATTTATGCTAAACTAGTTCAAGCAGAAGGTAGTCTTTGCTAAGGTGCCTTCTGAACCTAACTAGCCAATCGACTTTTGAATTCTTAAACTTCTGACTTTCATTTCAGATTATTTTACCTTGTACCCTTCAGTTTTAAATCTCTTTCGGGCCATTTAGAGCCATGAACCGCCAGATACGCCTTTTGATTTTCCATCCCCTGTTTGGCGTTTCTATTCCAATTTTGTAACACCGGTTGGAAGTCTATTTTATTTTAATCGTTTCATTCCCACACGAGGAATAACCTTGAGCATTTATTCTTTGGTTGTGTACTATTCTTTCTCGAGTAGTACAACCTTGAACCTTTGATTTGGATCGTCAAGGATCGTTTAAACTTCTTTTGAAGGTTTGAATTAATACTTTGAAATCAAACCTTATTCGACAATTTTTAAGTATCGTTTCCTCTTCATTCAAAATCGTGTTTGATGCTTATTTATTCAAACTTTTGATTTTCCTTACAATTCCTTGAGGGAAATTTCTAATTTCCTTTAAATCTTGAAATAACCTCTCTTTGACTATTGCAAACTTGGACACTTCTTGACAAGTGTTTATCTTATTCTGAGACCTTTTGGTGTACTCGTTTTGTCTCCATGGCTCCTTCATGATGAAATTCTTGCTCTCTTTTGATTTCTATCTTTCTAGTCCTTCTGGTGCTAGACCTTGCACCTTTACTTTGTTTTTCTGTTGTGTGATGTTTCCTTTAACGTCTCCACTTCCTAAAGGTCTATATGAAAGCTTATTACCATTCTTTCAAGTTGCCTCTGAAGTATTTGTAGACCACCGTATCTTGCAGAATTCCACTCTCTTAAAAGAACTTCATCTGCAAGGTATTCTTTGTTGTCCTTCTAGTGAGTAGTGGCCATCTTTTGTATTATGATACAGTGCCTCTTTCTTCATTCCAGAACCAACTTCAACTCTCTCCAACGCGGATTTTTTTTTGTTTTGCTTGTAACCCAAGCAACCTTTCTTATTTCAAGTGCATTGTACCCTTCTTAGCTTACCTAGTTGACATACCACCCTGGTACTCAACTTGTTACTTTTCAACTTCTTTTACTTTCCAAGTTAACCCTAATTGGCACGAGGATTGGATCAGACCGTCAGAGAGAAAGGATGGCAGATGCATGTTCTCCATCCCCAATTAGTCTTAGAAGTCTTTCAGCCGGGATCCTTGCAGTTCTTCAGCAAGTTTGTGGTGCCATGATGGAAGTTGAGATCGAAAGAAGTCAAGTATGCCAGGAAGCTGTGAGTCAGTTGGGAAGCTGATGTGTAACATTTATATGATAAAAATTACGATGTTTTATATACGTTATCGACTCTTTTTATATAAAATATAATAAAATATAACGATAATCTTATAAAATATTAATAGCTATGAATAAATCTAAATACCATAAAAATCTAGTAAAAAATGATAAAAGTTATAAATTTTGTACCGGGTTAATAACCGGAGTGTCGTGTCAGATTCACGTGGGTATTTTTGGTATTTTACAGACCTTAGGTAAACCAAGACCCAGAGTGACGACATTTTATGGAGTAAAATCATATCTTTTGAAGGAATAAAGGAAGTGCCACGAGATTTAAAGTTCAAGTGGACCAATGATTCGTGACGCCATATCAAGTTATATTTTCAACGAACAAATGGCCCAGCAAAAAGGCATTTTCTGAAAAATAAGTCTTCATGGAAGTTATAGATCTCCTCAAGAGCTTTCCAACGCATATTGAATTATGTCATTTGGAGATCCAGAGCTCAAGTTATGATTTTATCAAGTTTCGGATTAAGATTGGAAAAATCTATCCGGATCGATCGATTTACCTCGGATCGATCCGAGGAGGCATAATGATTATCCAGCATGTGGCCCTGCAGAGAAAATCCTGGGATAAGATTTTTATTCCCGGATCGATCCGCCCTTTTCGGATCGATCCGGCAAGGAAAAATTGCCTATAAAAAGGCGAAGATTGCACAAAAAAGGTACCAAATATATTTCTTTTACCTCTTTCTAGTAGTAGTAGTATGTATATATATAGGCCTTATGCCATAAATAAAGTAGTATCGTCATAATGCTCGAGAAATTATCGAGAAGATCAATGTTGTTGAAGTTGTTGTAGCATCCGCACGAATACATCTTCCGATCCAATCGTTGTAATCGGGTAAAATTTCTAAAGTATTTATGTTTATTATGTTTGTTTTTATCTTTTCGTATAATGTTAGTAGGCTAAATCTAATAACTAGCCAAAGTTATGTAATCGCTTTATTTCGATCTTTTCGGTAAAGGAATGTTGTCTAAGTAAAATTGAATAAAAATTGAGTTAATTGAATCTTTTTCTATTGATAAAGTTTGACTTGAAAGAATTCATAATCTAATTATGAATTGACGCTCGTAATTAAGTTATGAACTCGTTAATAGAAAAACCGGAGGGTAAAAATTGGCCGAGTGAAAACGTGACAACGGAATCCATTTCCTATTCGGGGCGATTTGTCCTAAAAGATAAATCTTATTAAAATTTGTACTCAAGATCGTAATAATGTTAAAATCATCGATTAATTGAAACTTAAACCGAAAGTTGAATCGCCTGCCTTGACAACCGGAACCTTTAAATAAAATTGACCGCTTGACGAACGGAATGACTCCTTTTATTCAAAGGTAGAATCGCACTCGGGACCTCGCTCGTAAAAACCGTAACAGATTGTGGATTTGGATCGATGACAATGGACATATGACAATTTCATACGCTAATGTGAGGACGAATTGTTAACCTTAGAGAGTACACCGTTTCATTTACTCAATTGAACCTAAAGATCGAGCACATTCCATTCAATTGAAAAGATCGTATAAATCAATTATATAAACTTTGGCTAGTTCTCTAATAATATATTTGGCATCTATATATTTATATCTATATATATATACTTTGCAACTTATGCACATCTATATATATTTATATATCTATATATATTATATTAGAATAAAATTTTAATTTACGTATTTATTTTATGTTGACTAGAATAGTAGTGATCGTGTGTTATAAAATTGCGGTTTAGATCGAGTTAATAAAAGCTCTTTGGTGTTTAACCACACTTAGAAGAATTACAAAGTTCCCCGAGGATACGATACTCGACTCACCATACTAGCACTACAGTTTGACCCGATACACTGTCGGTTAAGGACTGGTATTAGCACTAGAAAAGGCCACGTCAGAAGCCCAAGCACTCAGGACATAGGTCAGCAGGAGCAAGCAAAGAGTGGTAAACCGATGATTCCAAGATTCGAGTCAGTTGATGAGTTCATGAAGAAACAAGATGAAGATCCAGTGGTTTCCGGTTACAAGTGGGTGGCTAGAGCCCAACCAGCCATTGGTCACGAAGTTAGATGAAGATAGCAAATCGTTGGTAGCGGAATCGACTTTGGGATTCCGATTGCGAGAAGATTGGGAAGGACAATGAAGAATGAAAACCTCAAGATGACAATTGCGTTCCTCTCGAGAGCGACCAAGAAGTACAAGAACAGGAACAACATCGCTAGAGATCTTTCATGAAGATAGAGATAGAGCAACACGAGTTTCGGGATGAATTGGAGCGACAAATGTATCTGAGACCAGATTTGATCTGACAAGTCAACGAGGAGATTGAAGTGGACCGTCGCAACCTCAAATTGCACCAAGACAAGAAGAAGAGTTGGGAAGATGGAAGAAGAAGAAGACTGTACGAGTTAGGAGATGAAACGCTTCGCAAGTCCAGAGTTCAAGTACCTCTTGGTTACATTCGAGTTTCGAGGACGAAACTCCTCTTAAGGGGAAGGAATGTAACATTCCGATTTTTTCGTAAAAAGGGTAAAATAGTCATTGGGCGTATTTGCTGCACCCAATTATTATTTACTCCTATTTATTTAATTAAAAGGATTTAATTAAAAGGATTTAGTTATTTAATTAATGGGTTTAATTAAATGGCTATAAAAAAGAAATTAATCCCCAAACTAAACCATTAGTTTACACGCATAATTCTGAAAAAAGAAGGAGGAACGGCGATCAAGATGGAAGAAAGACCAGAAGAAAACGAAATAAAAGGAAGAACCGTGTGATCAATCCGTTCATCTGATCAAGACGCCGCAGGAGAGAAAAGTGATCAGCGCGAGGAGACGCAACTTTGGAAAACAACATCTCTCAATTTCGTAAGTTTTCGGTTTAACCCTAGTTTTCGGTATTCGTGAGAGTTCGATTCTTGAAAAATTCATATCTTTTAATCCGTAGCTCTGCTTTCGCAGCCATGAGTAGTCGAAACGATCGCCTTGAAGCGTAGAATAATCTAAAAATAGTTTCTTGGCAGTAAGCCCAGGTAATCTTCTGTTTTTCAGGCTCTTTCAGTTTTCGGTTTTCAAAGAAGAAATAGGATTTTAGGGTTTCTTGTTGATCACATAGGTTTTGGGGTTGAGGATCAACAATTGTTGCAGTTGCTGGGTGTTTTACTGTCGGTGTTGCAGGCAATTAAGGTAAGAGGCTCTTCCTATGATTCCAATTATCGCTTATGAGGTTTAGATCAAGTTTTAAGGTTTTAAGATGTGCTTTTCGTTGATCAATGATCATAGATGCTATGGTATGATTAGATAAGTTTTTCAGTGGTTTTTATGTGTTAAATTTGCTGTTATTTAGGTTAGAACGGATTCGAAATCGAGTTTGAAGATTTTAGGTTCTAGCCGAAACGCAGTCGGACGGGCGTCTACTTACGTGGACGGGCGCTCGCTTTGGCTACTACATTTGCACGGGCATCCGGTTTCTGGACGGCGCCTGAGGTGTTATTTTACATTCAGGTTGTAACGGTCTTAGTGTGGACGAGCGTCTGGGAAAGATGGACGGGCGTCCAGTAGGTTCCAGACGGGCGTCCGTGTCTTTAGACGGGCGTTTAGGCTTTTCAAACGGGCGTTTGACCTGCTTTTATTTGTTTTCACTGTTTTCATCGTTTCAACTTAGTTTCGTGTTTTATACTCATGTGTTTCTTGTTTTAAACCCTTAAACATGATATATTAACATTGAATAAATATAAACAAGCCTCGAATTGAGCTTCGATTCGTTCGCTTAAAACACCGAATGTACTCTTAAAGCGGAGTTGAAGTTCGGATCCGTCGGAAGAGCATGATAGGCTTGTGCTTTGATGAGTTAGCATTCATCAATGTCTCATGTAATTGCTAGGACTTGTCCGTGTCTAGTGGTCTAGGAAGATAGTAGTGTGTGTGAGGAGATTATTTGAAAACACTTAGGTGGCTAGTTAATAATCCTAATAATCAACGCATTTGACTAGTAAAAGATTAAACAACATGTCTCTCTTGGCTAGGCACCGAGGCTAAATCGCGATGCATGTGCTACCCGAAGGTGGTGGAACTCAGAGGTCAATGACCCTAAGTACGAGAGGACTCACTGAGGTGTGCGTGCTATCGGAGTCTACCTTTTCTAGACTTCGTGGATATTGGTGTGATCCACTAATATGTTGCAAAAGAGTGTCCCTGAGGTGGAAGAACTCCGTAGGTCATAATGACCCTAAGTACGGAGGGACTCTTCTGAGGTGGATGCGCGTAGTGCTCTTGAGTGCGGTTGTAACACAGATAAGCTAAGTAGTAACGTTTAGTCAATTCATGTTGATGGACATGAAATGAACCCCAGATTGAGTCGGTCTCACATAAATAACTAAACAATCAAATATCCTTTCTTTATAAATTGTAATTGTTGTCATAGCTTCTCACTTTTACTAAGTACTTTGTACTTACCTCCTTTGCATTTTCTTTTGTATGCATTGTGGGGTGAGAAGACGAATAGGTTGATCAAGTGTAGACGACGGCTTTTGAAGACTTAAAGTCTTGACGAAGCTTCTAGCTTATTTTCTTTGTAAAGGTTGTATTAGACTAGTTGTATCTCTTCTCTTAGATTTGTTGTACTTCTACTTTTAAGGCATCGTATTGTATAAGTCTTTGGGTTTTTCATCGTTGTAATCTTAACTATCCATCTTTAGTATGGTTAATTTCTATTCATAGTAGCTTTTATGTTTTTACCCGAGTCTTTTTAGCTTCCGTTTGCTTTTATTTGATACGACGACGTAGAGGCTTGCGTATAATATTAGATTTATTTAATGCTATACGCGCCGAACGTTTCTCTTCCGGATAAGGGCTCGGTATCCGGGAGCGGGGCGTTACAATATGTATCTACACACATCGAAAAACATACCAAAACGTAACACGATTCCAAAACAACATAAAATCATCAAATAAAGCATACAAATCGATACGTTTTCATATTTTACTATTAAAAACACCATTTACTAAATATTTACATATATAGCTCAAAATCTATGAAAATCATACGAATGTAGGGGAAATTGATATAGAAAATATATATAAAAATCACTATAATTTAACCCTTAACAACACCCCCACACTTAAACTTTTGCTCGTCCTCGAGCAAAACAGAACAAAGATCAAGCTCGAGACAAATAAACATCTACACAAATATAAAGTATATTCAATAACTTAGAAGTTCACCCGTGTAGTGTGTGCATAGCCATAATAAATTTCCACTAAGTTCCACAATTTGAAAGTTATTCAAACCAAAACTAGCCCGGTTTCCCATCTAAGTTAGAAATAATCAAAAAACTATAACAGGCACTTTACAAAACATACATATCCCAAAAAGAAATAGTAGAGAATATCTAAAACCTTTCTGACAAACTCAGAGGATAATCCCTACAACATATCCTTCAGTTTATACTGGGTATAAGATTAACGATAACTAAGTCCTTACTTATTCATAATAATATATTTCAATATTTTCACTTTTTTCACACTTTTCTAACACACATCAGAATAAGCTTTTGCCCTCATAGCAGAATAGGACATTTCAAGATAATCCCCTACCTTACTCCAATCATAAGGCACTATAAACCTGACTGGTCGTGAGCTTTTGGTCATCATAGTGGAATAGGACATACGTGGTACACCCTACCTCACCCAAATCATAAACCAGCTTCCGACACACACAATTACAATTATGTTTACTTAGAGATTTCTGGCTGGCAGTGGAAAAGATTATTTTCTAGTAGCACAGACCACTGAGCATAACACCTCAAGTAAACAATTTATTACTATTGCAAAGACTTAATCACGTTTCACTTATCACATTCAAACTTACAGATATTCACAAGATGTCATACTTTAATCCTAGAATACAAACTACTAAACTTTTCAAGAATTGTACATAAGCAAAGAAACATGCTATAATCATAAAAATCTCCAACTAAAATGGGCAAAGCTTTCAACATTTAGCTCATCATTTACTATGGCATGTTAAAAAGAGTGTCGGGTGAAACAACTAAAATTACTAAATATACAGAATATAGCAAAAATAATATAAACTCAAGCAAAGATATGCCTTTTTCTACTCGGGATATAACAAAAAATTTGAAAATTAAGCACTTTTCATAGAAATACTAAAAATATGAGCAAACGAAAGTAGACACATAAATCATCTATCCCTTCCCCACACTTAGATTGCAACTTGTCCTCAAGTTATCTGAGAAATAATAAATTAGAGAACTTAGTGATTGGATTTGGCAATTCGGAAAAATCGGTAAAACCAAAATTGTTGCATAGCTCAAGAGGCGTGGAGCATCACAGTGTAAACTGAATTCATCGTGAAAGTGCACAATAGCTATCAAAACATCCCGAGACTTGATCGATTGCAAAAGAGTCTACGGGAAAAAGAAAAGATTACATATATAAAGCACATGGAAAAGGAGTTATAGAGATTCTTCAAATTTAAGCTCATATAAAGATGGAATACATATACATGGAACATTACACAACAGTAGGCTAGGTGCAACTACATGAAAATATACTAGAATGCAGCCTACATGATATGCAATCCTAAAAATAAAATAAATAAAAATAAATTCTGACAGGCTCAGGCTGAGCAAGTTGACCCCTGACAACTCTACAGTGACTACGGCCCGTGCAGAAACAAAATAAAAACGAGGTAGTATTACGGAAACCGACAGTTAACTACACTCAAGAAAAATAAAAGAAAAATAGAAAAACAATGCAACTAGATGACATGCAACTAAATGATATGCAAAAATAAAAGAAAATAAAAGAAAGAAAACTAGCCCACTCATTTGCAACATGACATGTATATAATAAACGTCTACCGAGATAATGACAGTTACGATAAGCGCGATCTCGTTTCATTACATGCGTGTAGAAGACGCGCTTTAAGACTCGTCAAAAGTGATAGCATTATGGAAAACCAACGATTAGCTATACTAAGCAGATATAACTCATAAGGTTTCCATCGTAGTAACGGAAAACCGGCGATTGCTACCCAAATGAGTTATATAAATAACAAGGAAGCACATAAGTCTCAAAGCTCACAAGATTCATCACGGCGGTATGTAGCATACGAAACCGACATTAGCTACTAATTAACACGAAGACCGCTTATAGCATACGAGAACCGGCGGTAACTATAACTTGCATAGATGAATCATGTATAAGGAATAAGATCATTTACTTAGCATGAATTCATAGATGGAAAGGTATAACATTCATATTCGGGACATCTATGTAAAAATAAATAGGCCACAGATGCTCGAATGTAAGCAATCCATACTAAATAAAAGCATTAGGAATGAGATCAAGAAAAACCTGGACTCTGAGGCGGCGTTCAAAGACAAATGACAGGCGTTCACCTCAAAATACAGCTTTGGGACGGCGGCCAAAGAAACAAACGCTCGTTTGACTTGAAAACCAACCGGACGGACGTTCGAAAGCATAGACGCCGCCTGGTCCTTTAAACGTAAGCAGTCGAAAATATTTGAACGGACGAGCGTCAATACTTTCAAACGCTCGTTTACTGCGGCATTTAAAAGCTGGGCGGGCGTTCACTAACTTGAACGCTCGTCCCATACAACGAATACACGCAGAGAAGCAGAAAACGCAGACAAACCCTAAAAACTTAAAACACATATTAACACAGATCACAATGACCACTTCCAATTAAAGCACAAAGAGGTTAGATCGGAAAAAACATAAACACATACTTCACGTTTAAACAAATCGAGTAAAAACTTTTGCACATTCTTAACCTTATGGTCATCGAAACACGGCAAAATAAAAACTCGATTTGGTAAACGCTACTTTTATTAAAACGAAAAATAAACGTAACAAAATCGAGAAATAACAAGATCGATTCAACATGACACCTATTCCCGGCAGCGGCGCCACTTTTTTGTTGGGAGGATTTTGCATCATTAAAACAAAGAAAATTTATAAACCTATACTTAACATGCAAACTAACTCCTAACCGACCAAATACCGGGTAGTTGATAGCATAGTAGGGTAAGTACAGGTCGATCCACAGGAATTGGGATGTTGAATCTAATTTCACTAATCCTACCAATTGTTACTCAAAGAACGAATAAACAAAAGAAGCGAAAGAACAAAACATTAAAGCAGTAAAAGAACAATCAAGATAAATCTAACCTAAGGACATGGGGTCAAACATTGAACAAGCCTAGTGATCTCAATTCTAGTTATCTCATGATTTTAATTCAGTTTGTGGTTTCACCCTTTCACGAGACACAAATCCCTAATCTCTTAGTGAACTCATCTCTCAAGCTATGAACTCCTACTTTCGTAGCGAATTCAATTATCTATCTCTCATCTTCCGAGTGTTGAGACTGATTTACCAAACAAAACGACGGGTGTAGATTCAAGTTACTCTCGTATAATCGAATCTAACAACCTAGGAATCTAACCAATTAATTTGTCACATAATCAACGGCTAAAAACCCTATCTCTCTATGATGATCTAAGGTTTATGCAACTTCCGTATTATAAACATCAATAGAAAACAGATCTTTCAATCTATTCTCATGGCCTCATAAGCACAAAGAAAGATACAAAATAAATCAACAATCATGAAGAAAAACTGGAATTGAATTAATCAAAAAGAACTCACATAGTTTTGAACAAGGATTGATCCATGGAAACGAAAAGCAAACATCTAATCTACTCCTAATCTAACCTCGGTTCACCCGAGCACAAGGCTCGGGTGACCGGCCTTCAAACTCTCAAGATGCGGCTGCTGGCCTCTCTTTTGATGTGAAGAAATTTCTGAATGAATTTAGGGTTTTGGGCTGCTTTGTGCTTTTATAATAAAACTAAGTCGGCCGCTACTGATAACCTAAGTCGGTTTCAACCAAAAGCGGTGGGCGCCCGTCAACCAGCGGACGCCCGCCCGAGAATGCTTGGACGGATCTTTGGACGCTTGATTCACCAACGTCTGAACTCTCTGTATGTGAATTAGCTCCCTGGACGCACGTTCGCTTTATCAGACGCCCGTTCGATATAAACGCTTCTCGGACGCTCGTCGGCCTCAGATGAACGCTCGTCCATCTTGATGCAGAACGGATTTCTTGATAATTATCCTTTCTTTCCTCCATCTTTATCCTCTTGTAATATCTCTATCTCTTCATCAACACTTCAAATTTGACTTTAGACTCTTCCAAATCCTTTCCAAGTTAAAGATATGTATCTACACACATCGAAAAACATACCAAAAGCGTAAACACGATTCCAAAACAACATAAAATCATCAAATAAAGCATACAAATCGATACGTTTTCATATTTTACTATTAAAAACACCATTTACTCAATATTTACATATATAGCTCAAAATCTATGAAAATCATACGAATGTAGGGGAAATTGATATAGAATATATATATAAAAATCACTATAATTTAACCCTTATGAAGAAGCGCTTGATTCTTAACATGATATCGGAGCTAGAGGTCACAGGATCGAACCCTGGTTGGAACATTATTTTTAAAAAAAAAATTGTGCATGTGTTGGGACAGATTGCCACACTTGGGGGGGTGTTGGGACATTATTGCCCACACTCTTGAATGCCTAAAGAAATATAGTTGCGCATTTACTAACACCAATTGTTTTTTAGTACAACGATAAGTGCTTGATCGTTAACAATTATACAAAGGCACGCAAATCAGCTGAATTTGTGAATAGCAGTTTTGATGTAAAAGTCATTCTTAAATCTTTTTATGTTAGTTCATAATTGTATACTTTGGGTTTTCCGTAGTATAATAATTGTAAATTTGCTTGTAGGATCTATATAGATTTATCTTGTTGCTATTGAAGTTTTGTATAGATTATCGGATTATGGTATGGAGATTTTCTTATATAAAAAAACGTTTTTTTGTTATGAATATATTAAAGATGATGTGGATGTCCGCTTAATACTTACATATGTTGGTGCAAAAGATGATATGCATTAAATATGGACAAGATGATATGCATTAATACTATGCATTAAGTTTATAAGATGTAGCTACATAATCTTAAACCAACATGGTCTCGTAGATAAGAACAAGTCTTAAATTGACTCTCTTTAAGCCGGCTTCTACCTATGTATATATATGAGAGACATTAGACAAGTGGAGATGGTGGAATTAAGTTTAAGCAAGTAACTTCCACCTTTGATATACAATAAAGTTACTAAGTATATTTTCTCTTTGGTTTTCTTTCAACTATGTACGAGAATGTTGTTGTATTTTTCCAATTTCACAGCTTCATTACATATAGTTTATAACATGTTATCAGCACGACTCTACCAATTGTCATCAATATCTTCACCTGAGGCCGATTTCCACCACTAACCGTTAAAGGTATATTTAGGTAAAATTTATTTTCAACCAATGGCAAATTTAACAAACCGTGAATTTGTACCACTTGACATTTCTGGAAAGAACTATCTGTCAAGGGCACTAGATGCCGAGATCCATCTTGATGCAAAAGGCCTAGGAGACACGATTAAAGAAAATAATAAAGCATCATCTCAGGACCGTGCTAGGGCTATGATATTTCTCCGTCATCACTTAGACGAGACCCTAAAAATTGAATATTTAATTGTGAAAGATCCATCAATGCTATGGAAAAATTTAAAAAAAATGTACGATCACCTAAAAATGGTTCGTGTACCTAGAGCACGGACTGAATGGAGAGATTTAAGGCTCCAAGATTTTAAATCTGTGAGCGAATATAATTCGGAAATGTTCCGAATTACTTCTTTATTGAAATTATCTGGTGAAACTATTACCGAGGAGGATATGTTAGAGAAAACATATAGCACATTCCATGCCTCGAACGTGTTGTTACAACAACAGTATCGAGATGAGTTGATTTCATGTCTTCTTCTAGCTGAACAAAATAATGAAATTTTGTTGATGAATCATGAGTCCCGACCAACTGGTGCTAGCCCGTTCCCTGAAGTGAACGTGGCTCAATCTTCGAAATTTGATAGTGGTCGTGGACGTGGTCTTGGTCGTGGGAGAGGCCATGGACGTGGACGTAGTCGTGGTCATGGCCGTGGAAAATATCCTGGATAGATATCATAAAGGATCATCATCTCGAAAGGGGAAAATGGTTCACCAGAAGTGGAACCGAAATGAAGTTGACAACCAGAAAATTAATGAAAACTTATGTTATAAATGTGGCGTGAAAGGCCATTATTCTCGTGCATGTGGCACACCAAAACATCTGGTTGAACTGTATCAAGCTTCACTAAAAAATAAAAATAAAGGCCTTGAAGCAAATCTTGTGTGCCCGCAGCGTTCGAAAATGATCTGAGATATGATGGATTTTGATGTGGGCAGTTTCTGATGATCCACGAGGACGAGAATGATCAAGCCAATGTTTAGATATTTTTGTAATATAGTAAAGTTATACTTTTGAATTTCAGTACTATAATCCAATAAAAGAATAACGATAATAATTTATATAATAATAAAAAAAAATATCTACCTGTATTGTCTTATTACATTATAAATAATTTTCTAGCATCAGGTATGAAACCCTTCCAACTATATATTTCCTTTATATAATAAACGATACAATCAATTTATGTATTTAATTTTTCGTCTTGTTCCACAATGTATCATTTAGATTTCTCATCTTTTATAAAACGAGAGCATACAAAATATTTCTTCTTATTTGAATTTTTTTTAGGGTATCATATTAAATTTAGAACAAGTCTAGTAGTTTACATTTACAACGTCATTTATTATGTTTGTATTTTCTTCTTGAAGAAACGATGAATATCTCCGGTGTACGAGATTCAAATGAAGATATTTGTTTGATTGATAGTGCCACTACACATACAATACTCAAACATGAGAAATATTTTTCTTTCCTGAAGAAAGAAAAGATAAATGTTAATACAATTTGTGGTAGTGCAAAACTGATCGAAGGATCGGAAGAGCTACAATATTCTCCCGGGGAACAAAATTTATGTTCAATCATGCTTTATATTCCCAAAATCCCGAAGAAATTTATTGAGTTTAAAGATATCCGCGGAATGGATGACATATTGAGACAATGAATGAGAAAAATTACGAATATTTGTATATTACAAGATAAATGTCTCGGGGAGAAAAATATATTAGAGAAACTTCATTCTCTGTTATCGGGATTATATTATACTAAAATAAATGCGCTTGAGACGCATCTTGTAGTAAACCATAAGTTTACCGATAATAATATATTGAGAATTTGGCATGATTGATTGGGACATCCTGGATCAGTTATGATGAAACGAATCATTGAAAACTCACATGGCCACGTACTGAAAACCAGAAGTTTTTCAATGTTAATGAATTGTTATGTACGGCATGTTCTCAAGGAAAATTTATTACAAGGCCATCAGTCACAAAAGTGGCAACTGAATAGCTAGTATTTTTAGAACGGATTCATGGCGACATATGTGGACCTATACATCCACATAGTGGACAGTTCAGATATTTTATGGTCTTCATTGACGCATCCAGAAGATGGTCACATGTATCATTGTTATCAACTCGCAACCTGGCATTTGCAAAATTACTAGCGCGGATAATCCGTTTACGAGCACAATTTCCGGATTATCCGGTTAAAAATATCCTTGGATAATCTTTGCGAGAATATTCATCATGCGCTTTTGATGATTATTGCATTTCTGTGGGAATTAGTGTGGAACATCCGGTTGCTCATGTTCACACGTAAAATGGTCTAGCCGAGTCATGTATTAAACGACTACAGTTAATTGCAAGACCAATGTTAATGAGAACAAATTTACCCATATCTGCTTGGGGACATGCTATTTTACACGCAGCAGCGCTTTTGCAAATTAGACCATCGAGCTATAACAAATACTCCCCGATGCAGTTGGCTATGGGTCATGAGCCCAATATATCTCATTTAAGAATATTTGGTTGCACGGTATATGTACCAATATTGCCTGCAGCAAAACGCACCAAGATGCCCCCAAAGAAGATTGAGAATTTACGTGGGATATAATTCCTCGTCAATTATCAGATATATTGAACCCTTGACAGGTGACTTATTTACTGCAAGATTTGCAGATTGTCATTTTGATGAGACTGTATTCCCGAGATTAGGGGGAGGAAATGGATCTGAAAAAGAACTGTCACGGAAAGAAATCTCTTGGTAAACATCGTTAGATTTTCTTGATCCTCGTACAAGTGCATGTGAACTTGAAGTTCAAAGAATAATTCATTTGCAAAAGATAGCTAATCAATTATCGGATGCATTCCATGACTCCAGTAGAATCACTAAATCCTATATAAAAGCCGCGAATGCTCCGGCTCGTGTTTTAGTCCCAAAAGGACTTGAAAAGAATAATATAGCATATGAATCGAAACCATGCCAGAAGCGTGGTAGACCGATTGGTGCGAAAGATAAAAATCCTCGAAAGAAGAGAGGACCAAATGATCAAAATGATCAAGTCAATGATTCTAAAATTGATGATGAGCTCCAAGAGAACGAGAAAATTACAAATCCCGAAAATGGTGAATGTATAGAGACATCAATTAATTATGCAACTTCCGGAACGAAATGGAACCGAGAGGAAGTCATCATCGACGACATTTTTGCATATAATGTAGCACTTGAAATAACTGGTGAAAACGAGGATCATGAACTGACATCAATTGATGATTGTCGAAAAAGAAAAGATTGGCCAAGATGGCAAGATGCCATTAAATCAGAGTTAGAATCCCTGGCAAAATGAGAAGTTTTCAAACCTAGTTCGTACCCCAGAAGGGAGAAAGTTAGTAGGGTTCAAATGGGTGTTCGTGCGGAAAAGAAATGAGAAAAATGAAATATTGAGATATAAAGCACAACTCGTGGCCCAAGGCTTTTCACAAAGGCCCGGTATCGATTATGAAGAAACTTATTCACCAGTAGTTGATTCGATAACATTACGATACCTCGTGAGATGTGTCTTATGGACGTTGTTACGGCCTATTTGTATGGGAAACTTGACACTGATATATATATATATATATATATATATATATATGAAAATCCATGAAGGATATAGAATGACTAAAGCATGTAAATCGAATCCTCGAGAAATTTATTCTGTCAAGTTACAAAAGTCTCTGTATGGATTTAAGCAATCTGGACGAATGTGGTATAATCGTCTCAGTGAAAGCCTAATTAAAGAAGGTTTTAAAAATGATCTGATTTGTCCTTGTGTTTTTATCATAAAATGTGAATCACAATTTGTGATAATCTCTGTATATGTTGATGATTTAAATATTGTTGGAACTCCTGAAGAAGTTTCAAAAGCAGTTGATTACTTAAAGAATGAATTCAAAGTTAAAGATTTTGGACAAACAAGGTTTTGTCTTGGGTTACAAATTGAACATTTAGAAGATGGAATCATTGTCCATCAATCAACTTATCTGAGAGAAAGTTTTGAAATGATTCTATATGGACAAATCACATCCGTTAAGCAACTTGATGGTCGTGAGATCACTTGAAATAGATAAAGATCCATTTCGACCATGCGAGGAGAATGAAGAGATACTTGGTCCTGAAGTACCATATCTCAGTGCTATCGGTGCTCTAATGTATTTAGCTAACAACACAGGACCGGATATTTCTTTTTCCGTGAGTTTATTGGCCAGGTTTAGCTCAGCTCCGACATTACGTCATTGGAATGGAGTCAAACATTTATTTCGATATTTGCAAGGGACGGTTGATCTAGGACTCTTCTACTCGAACAAATCAAGTTGAGAGATCGTTGGTTATGCAGATGCAGGGTATTTATCCGACCCCCACAAAGCAAGATCTCAGACAGGTTACTTGATTACTAGCGGTGGCACAACAATTTCATGGCGCTACACTAAGAAAACTTTGGTCGCTACATCCTCAAATCATGCCGAGATAATTTCTATTCATGAAGCAAGCCGAGAATGTGTCTGGTTAAGATCAGTGATGCATTATATCTGAGAAACTTGTGGCTTATTCGTTGAAAAAGAGAAGCCGACTACATTATATGTAGACAATGCAGCATGTATAGCACAACTAAAGGGGGATACGTAGAGGGAGATCGAGCGAAACATATTTCACCAAAATTCTTCTTCACCCACGATCTTCAAAAGAAAGGCGACATTGTTGTTCAACAGATCAGATCAAGTGAAAATCCAACAGATTTATTTACAAAGTCATTACCTACCTCTACATTTGAGAAATTGATAAAAAGATTGGAATGCGTCGACTTAGAGACCTGAAAATATGTCCAAATCAGGGGGAGTAATACACAAACGAAGGCTGTACTCTTTGTCCTTCATTATGATTTTTCCCACAGGGTTTTTTCATAATGAAGGTTTTAACGAGGCAGGTTCTTTGTGTAATGGACATCCAAGGGGGAGTGTTATGAATATATTAAAGATGATGTGGATGTCTGCCAATACTTACATATGTTGGTGCAAAAGTTGATATGCATTAAGTATGGACAAGATGATATGAATTAATACTATGCATTAAGTTTATAAGATGTACCTACATAATCTTAAACCAACATGGTCTCGTAGATAAGAACAAGTCTTAAATTGACTCTCTTTAAGCCGGCTTCTACCTATGTATATATATGAGAGACATTAGACAAGTGGAGATGGTAGAGTTAAGTTTAAGCAAGTAACTTCCACCATTGATATACAATAAAGTTACTAAGTATATTTTCTCTTTGGTTTTCTTTCAACTATGTACGAGAAAGTTGTTGTATTTTTCCTTTTTCACAGCTTCATTACATATAGTTTATAACATTTTTAACTATTTTTATTTTCCGTAAATCTATTTTCAAAGTTCTAGAATCTTGTAACATAATCGTTTGTATGCTTATGGTGGGTATTTGTGGAGCGAAAATCTGATCCGAAACTCCTATAGGGTCACGGGTGTGGTCTCCTTGATCGCAGATGCGGGACAATTGATCTCTATTTGAGTTGTGATACGGGCACAACGAAATAACACAACCAATTGCCACAACGGTGATCTACACCATTGATTATTGTGGGACCTAGATCAATCAATATAGTTGTCACAAAAACCAACGAGTAATGATACGGACACAACGGTTCTGCCACAACGAGTGACACAACGGTGATCTACACCGTTGATCATAATGTGTCTAAATTGATCAGATGTAAATCTAATACGATCAACGGTGTAGATCACCATTGTGTCACTCATTGTGGCAGAACCGTTGTACCCGTATCATTACTCAAAACCAATTGTGTATTTACCGTTGTGGCAATTGATTGGGTAATTTCGTTGTGTCTGTATCATTTCTCTCTAATTAAGATTTACTTTGATTAAGATCTACTTTTTCTTCGATTTTTATGTATGTAAAGCAAATTCTATCTTATTAGAGATTTTTGGGAAAAATATTTGCAAATGTATTTTCAATTTTATTTATGCCAAATAGTTGAAATTGGGGTTTGGAAGTAATGGTTGTTTATGGATTCCATTGTGCCATCAATTAGGGTTAGAAACACGAAATGGACCTTTATATGATCATGTGCTATTATTTGTTTGTGAAGACGGTTACCCTGGTTAGGTATTAAAAAGAATCGCAATGTATTGTATCTCCCAAATTACACCAAGGCCTCCTGATAATAGTGTTTTGTCATTAAGCTTGATCGAACAATAGATTAACAAACAATGACTTTGCGTGCGTCAGACCGAAGGATGTTACATGTAGGTTCCGTTTGTTTTGTTTTTAAAGTGTTTGCAAATGTAAAAGTTGAAGAGTAAGGTCATCTGAAAATAAAGTGAGTGCGTAGTTAGGGGAACGTGTGAACAAATAGGATAATGTTTTCTATAAGTATGTGAAAGTAATTTGTTTAGCTTAATCTTTTAAGTGATTTCTTCAAAATAAGGTAATTGAATTCATGATTGGCCTCCCAGCTTGCGGTAATCATGAATTTTTTTTTGGTCTTCTACTGCTTACTAAACACAGTGGTGGAGCTAAGCCATATGATATTAAACGGGTTCCCGGCCCATGCTAAAAAAATGTTCACTTTTATCTATAAAATAATTTATTGACAACGCTAAATTCTTTTTCCTTCTAAAAACATTTTTGGACCACAATGAATAAAATTTTCAAATCCGTCATTGACTAAACATCTAGCTACTATATATGCTTAATCCTGTTTGGAAAGATATGCAAGAATTTCATGAATATGTTGATGCTTATGAAGAACAAGCTTAAGGTGAATATTGGTGTTTCTTTAGAATTTTAGATATTAATGTTGGTTTTTTTGAATAATTGGCATGCACACCAAGTTTGGCGTTCTAGTTTTTCGGTTCAAGTACTTTTTTTTTTTCCCTTTCAAAGATCTTTATTTATTGATAAGAATCCAAAAGGAATTACAATTCTGATGCAAAGTGCATCTGCAAACCAAAATCAAATAAAATTACATGTCCCAGGCAATTTTAAGATTCTTCACCCTATTTACGGTCGTGGAAACTGAAATTTGCAGCGGTGGACGGACTTCTCCAGTATGGTGGTGTATTTTGTTCCTCCAGGTCCATTTATGTGATATGGCTTCACGAAATAAGTATGGTCAATCCTTAACAGCAGTCGGTTTATACACATTTTCTTTAATCCACTCCCCTATGGAAGGGTGATTGAAAAAATCACGCCACACGCTACAAGGAAGCAGGTTCTTCCAGAGATTACTGGCCCAAAGGCAATCGCAAAGTGCATGATGGGTAGATTCTTCAGGATGCTCACAGAAACTGCACGTTGCCGTAGGGCTGATAGTCCTTCTTCGTAGAAAAGCCATGGTAGGTAGCTTATCTAAGCTAGCTTGCCAGAGTAAAAAATTCAGTCCCATCGGCCCTTTCATACCCCAAATCGTCTTCCACAAAGGTTCCTCTCGTACCTGAAAATCATTACACAGGAAGTTGTATCCCTCAGCCACAGTATAATTTTTATTTTTAGGATCCTACCATACTATTTTGTCATTATGCACCAGAAAACCTTCTTGGAGTGCACGGGCAGCATGGAAAATGCTCTTCCAGCCATAAGAGCTTGACCCAAAATGCTTGGTCATCAGACTGAAGACCCCGTACCAGTTTACCTAGAAGATCCAGATTCATCTTCTGCGGATCTTTGAATCCCAGTCCTCCCTGTTCTTTGCCTAGGCATAGCTGGTCCCAGGAGATCGTATGCAACTTCCTCTCCAGGGATTCCTCCCCCCAAAAGAACTTCTTACAAATCTTATTGATATCTTGAAGGAGTCTATGGGTAGTTTAAGTGGATGCATAGCATAGTAAGGATGAGTGGATAGACTGCTTTTGATGAGGATCATCCTCACTGCCTTAGAGAGGCATTTCATCTTCCAGCTGCTCATTTTCCTTCTCATCTTGTCCACAATAAACTCGTATGTAGACTTAGTAACCCTACTGTGAAGCAAGGGCACCCCTAGATACTTACCAAAATCCTCAGTAAATTGCATCCCCAACTTTTGACTGATTAAGATCCTCAACTGACTAGGAGTGTTTTTAGAAGTTGAAAATCTGGACTTTTGGGCACTAATAGTTTGCCAAGAAATTTGGCAGAACTTTGTAAGGACTTCATCTATAACTTCTACTTGTCTGGTGCTGGTCTCTCCAAATAAAACTAGGTCATCAGCAAAGAAAATGTGAGTCAATAGAGGACTTCGTCTGCTGATTTTAAGGGGTTTCCAAGCACCAGCATCCACAGCCTCCTGAATAAGACAAAGAGATAGGAAGCAAGAGGGTCACCTTGTCTCAGTCCATTTTTAGGTCTAAAAAAGCTGTTTTGTTCCAATTCCAGAGCACAACCAAGTTGGAGGTCCTCAGCCCAAACATGATCAGATGTACAATGTTGCTGGAGAGGCCTATATGCTTCAGAATCCTCTCAAGGAAGCCCCAATCCACCTAATCATAAGCTTTCTTAATATCAATCTTGACTATCATATCCTCCTTTTTACCCTTCTTTTGTCTAAAGAAGTGAACCACCTCTTGAGCCACAAGAATATTGCCTGTACTACCTCTGCCAGGAATAAAAGTTGCCTGTGTATGACTTACCAGACTTCCAATGACTGCTTGAAATTTGTAGGCAATGACCTTAGAAACAATCTTCATACACACGTTAGTTAAAGCTATAGGCCTGAACTGGGTAACATTTTCTCGGGGGTTTACCTCAAGGATCAAAGACAACACAGTATTTTTAAGTCTCTCATCAAATTCTCCAGTCTCAAAGGCCTCAAAAACAAATTTTTGGACTGCAGGACACACATAGGCCCAACACTTTTTATAGAAACAGACAGGCAAGCCATCAGGTCCATGTGATTTAAAACTACCCATTTGGAACACAACATCCTCTACCTCTTTCTTTGAAATTTGTCTATTTGAAGCTGCAGATCGGTGTGGGGCAGAGTAGGAGCCTTATGTCATCACCACTGGATCGATCCATTGCCTCCACATCATAAAGGTTTTGTAGAACTCCACTACCATTTTCTCCATGAGATCATTATCGTGGTCCAAGTTCCTTGCTCCGCCAGGGAAGTAATTTTCCTTTTTGTTGCCTCTTTATGGTGGTGAGATGGTAGAAGTGGGTGTTCCTCTCACCTCTCCAACCACTTAAGTTGAGATCTACGGTGCGGAAGATCTCTTCTTGATCAAGATATTAGCGAGATCTCTATTAATTTGTTGATGGAGCTTAGCAAGAAAGTTGGATGGGGCCTGCTCAAGGCTCCTTTGAACCCTTTCAAGTTTTCTAAGACACTGTTGCTTTCTGGTGAAGATGTTTCCAAAGACATTATGATTCCAATGTTTAGCTGTTTTAGAGAACTTTTTGATGGTATCAAAAAGGCCCCCATTATCAGTCCAAGCCTGCTGCACAAAGTCCTCAAATTGGATATGCTCCCTCCAGGCCCTTTGAAAAAAGAAGGCATCTAGATCCTTGAATTTAGGGATTTGTAGGTCAGTGTCAAAGCATATAGGGTTATGATCAGAATGTTCTCTAGGGAGGTGCGTGACCACTGCCTTATTAAATTTCTCCAACCACTGAGTATTGCACCAAGATTGGTCCAATCTTTGATGGATTTTGCTATCTCCATGTGTAGTACCAGTCCAGGTAAATCGGGGGCCTTGAAAGGGTATTTCTAAGAGGTCACAATGTTGTGTCATCAACCACAACTTGGTTCTGTTGATCCCACCTACACTTCTGCCTCCATGTTTATCTCTTTGGAATATCACTTGGTTAGAATCACCAATTAAACACCAGGGCATGTCCACAATCTCACTGAATCTTTGCAAGAAATCCCATAATTCACTCCTAATACTAGCAATAGGGGATGCATACACAAGAGTTAACAACCAGTCCACTTGATTCATGTCCATAACTGCCATGGTTAGGCAGTAATTTGTACATTTAATAAAACTCAAGGAGGTCAGATCCTCATTCCAAAAGCACCAGATTCCACCAGAATAACCACGGGCCTCCATAGCATATACTCTAGTAAAATATGTTGCATTGAGAATCTAAATGGATCTATCATTAGAACTTCTAGTTTCCATTAAACACAAAACATCCGGTTTATGTTGTCTCAAAATAGACTTAAGGTGTCTTGAAAATCCACTAGAGGATGCCCTCTGCAGTTCCAGACTAGAATCTTCATTGAGAAGATAAAGCAATTGGGGTTGAGGAGGTATTTGTCCTCCCTTCCATTTCAAATAGAGGATTCTGTGTGGAACCTTCAAAATCCATATCTTGTGATTTACCACGAAGGTTGTTGTGCAGGGGTTGAGAATTAACATGTTCCCCATACTTTTAGCTCCCTAGTACCATCTCTCATAGAAAATTTTATATTATTTCTCTGGTCATCCCCATTAATGTTCTCCTTCGAAGACTCAATAGACACCTCATTCAATGCTGTTCTAGTCCCAGTCCTGGTGTTCGAGGAGGTTGTCTTCTTATGTTGTTGTTCCTGACTAGGATTAGAGCTCTCTGGTCCTTTTTTTCCTGTCTCAAGTCTACCCTTTGCTAGCGGTGATCCAGATTTAGAGTTCTTGGTGGTTGTTTAGGCAATCATTAATTCCCAACCTTGGGGTGAATGAAATCCGATACATAAGTCTGTTAATAATAGAATATAAAAAGCTTTGACTATATCGCTTAAGTTATATAGGAATTTCTGGGACCATGAGTTAAGAATAGCATGTTTTCATTACCAATGATAGAATACCCGCTTAGAATAACAAAACATATTATATTTGTCGAGAAGTTCAAAATCGTCGAATCGATCCTCATTGTCTATCTTAATTAGTTGGATAGTTTCTTGTTGGATTCATATCTGAAGCTTGTGTAGAGCGTATTTACGAGTATTCTTGATCGATTCATTGTGCCCACTTGATCCTTCTCCAGGCAAGTTCTTCCTGGAAGTCTGTTTCTAATATTGATTTTTGCTAACTTCTGAAGTTCGGACTTGCCCTCCTGGGGGGTCACTTCCTGTGCCTTTTCCATTAGCTCATTCACCACTTCTGGTACGTCCTGCATTTCGACCTAGAACATCAAATCTAGATCCAGTCCCTTTAGTGGGTCTAGTAGGGACTCTATCTTCTACACCCTTCTGTTGGTGGTCAGGATGCACTTGTTGTTTTTGTTTATTATTGGACCATTTCCTCCTTCTTGCTGCAATCATCCATGGGCCATAGGGGTTCTCAGGGGTCGGCCCTTTTGAAGGTGGGACAGGTTGGGGGTTGTCTTGTTGATTGCCCTTACCTTCTCTTACCTTATCTGGACATTCCTCTTTCCAGTGCCCAAACTGGCCACAGTCAAAACTTATTTGTGGAAGTCCTTCATACTCAACAGGGTATCTCCTCCCATTGACAACCACTGAAGATTTTAGCTTCTTCTCCAAATTCAACTCAACACAAATCCTAGCAAACCTTCCCCTTTGATTCTGGACCGTAACCGGATCAATCTTAATAGTTTTCCCAATTAAATTCCCTAGTCGTCTCAAAATAGGCTTCCAAAAGATTTCTAATGACAGAGCTAAGATACGTACCCATGCCAGTGTGGTAGAAATCTTCTCCAAAGCCGGCTGGAAGAATGGCTTCCATTTATGCACTGCCAGATAGTGGCCCATGATGACCCAAGGTCCCTGTTCGAGTGCAATTTCATAATCATCTATCCTAGTGAAACGGACAACATAGTATCCATTTTCAAGATCTGTGATTTCAATTCGATCATTGTGCTTCCATAATTCATGCAGTCTTTGGCAGAGGAATTTGTAGGTGATCGATTTCCTCAAAAGCTTAATAATTAGGGCTTTACGCCATGGATGCCAAAGATCGAAGCATTCTTCAATTGGTATAGTAATGGCATCCTCATCAATTTCTGGGCCCATGAAATTATCCATTACCTCCTTGTACTCTGTGTGCTCATTGTCATCTTCATCTCGGCGTATCGTCCGGTGACAATTTCCACTCCACTCGTATCTTTCAAGGCCGGAGACGGTTGGCTATTCGGTTTGGGGCGTTCAACACTTCTCTGTAACAGGTCATCCTCCTCAGAAGACCGATCCACTCTCATATCCTCCATTGCATCAAGTACTTTCATTTTCTGAGGATGATAGCTACTTCTTGCATAAAATGATGTTTTAGGTTTGTGTATTATTAATCATTCTGCATATTTCTTTTTGAATCTCAGCAACTTCTTTACATCCGCTCAAAAAAAAAAAAAAAACAACTTCTTTACGTTCGTGTAGAATTGTAAATCTTGTAACATTAATATGATATATATGATGTTAGACTTACGTAGCATTTTGAGTTTCTTTTCAAAGTCATGTGTCAAACTTACTGTTTTTGGTGGAGACATGTTATTAAAAGAAAAAAAATCCACTTTCTTAAAACTTCACCTCTTCTACTAAAATTATTGGTTGCCTATGATAATTCATAATCGCAATAAACTTGGGATGATTAAAAAAGCGGTTAAATCACAACAGTAAGGGTTCCTCAGCCCGATCTCACGAAGTGTGAGAGAGGTTAATCATGGACACAATAGGCTGAAGTGAGGCTGCTTAATATATCCTCTTACAAGAAAAGTAGTGGCTTTACGGGACTCGAACCCCACCCTCCGTCTTTAGGAAACAATTAAGACTACACCACCCCAACCGAAACACACTGCGCCGTATCAGGAGGATAAAAAACTTGGGATAATTTATAGTAAAGTTGGCAGCAATCAACATCACTACTACTGATGATCTTTCTAAGGATCCGGAGTGGAACACGCATTTGTAAGTTGTTTTTTACATGAATAATGATCTGAGATCTGATCGTTGATGATAAGGTCATCTGCACCATTGGTGATGAGTTTAAAAGCTGCGTGTATGATTAATCACTTAAAATAGCATTCACTTATATATATGTCATTGATACCTTTTCAAATTCTCGTTCATTATTCTATCTCCCTTACCGGCCACAATCTCCATGGAAACAAGGAGACTAGAAACAATAAATACCAACAAAAAAACAGCCTCATCCACCGCCACCAACGGCTCCGGGTTCATCAAACCACCTCTTATGGACGAGGAAGATTCACCAATAGAACAAGTCCGGCTAACCGTCTCCAACAAAGATGATCCGACACTGCCTGTATGGACCTTCAGAATGTGGTTTTTGGGTCTGATCTCATGTTGCCTGTTGTCTTTTCTCGACCAGTTCTTCGCTTACCGGGCCGAGCCCCTAGTGATAACCATGATCAGTGTTCAGGTTGCTTGTCTTCCGATCGGACACTTCATGGCTGCCGTCTTGCCAGCGAAAAAGTTTAGGATACTGGGTTTTGGAGAAAGGTTGTTTTCATTGAATCCAGGGCCGTTTAATATCAAAGAGCATGTTTTGATCACAATGTTTGCTAATGCTGGTGCTTCATCCGGAGGTGGTTCAGCTTACGGGGTCTCCATTGTTAACGTCATCATCGCTTTTTATCACCGGAAAATATCATTTCTGACTGGTTGGTTGCTCGTCGTAACCACACAGGTGAAATTTCACTTCCTTATTTTCATCTTTGTCACATTGGTCCCGTATTTTTCTTTATTTTATCAAAACTAACTCTATATTTTATGATAAATGTTACTAACAACGTAATTTCATTTATCTTTTTGGTTTTGTGTAACTCGATTTAGGAAATCAACAAAACATTTATTATTATATACTTACTCGTTTTTCACTGTTTTGCATTAATAATAATGAAATGTTATTTTAGATTTTTTTATAAAATTAATGACATATAACAATTTTTTTACCAATTTTTTAAATCTGTGTAAAAAATTTAAATAGAGTTATATTTTGGAATGAAGGTAGTACAACCAAAACCAACTTATACA
Source organism: Gentiana macrophylla (assembly GCA_026214975.1). Lineage (NCBI taxonomy): Eukaryota > Viridiplantae > Streptophyta > Magnoliopsida > Gentianales > Gentianaceae > Gentiana > Gentiana macrophylla. The sequence goes on from CM047814.1 coordinate 28,250,634, forward strand.
ATCAATTGACATAATATTAATCTACATTATTGATTATTGTAGGACCTAGTCAATCAATGTAAATCCCACAATAATCAATGGTAGTGTCAATTGGTTGTAAGTTACATGTGGTTGTATCATTGCTCTGTGTTTTATATCCACATTTTTTGTCTTATCAATAACATATAACATATATGGTCCTTTAACTATATATTTTTACTTTCTTGGACAATTAACATATTCGACTTCGGATCAATCCGGTAAGTGTCTTAAGAATATAATAAAAATATACAATTAAGGAGCCGAATGTCTAAAAGATGGTGTCTAGATTTAAAATAATACTTTCTCTGTCCTGCAATATAAATTTTTTTATTGTGTCTTAAGATATAAATTCTTCTCACAGCATCCAATCTGATATTAAATCATTATTTTTCTTTCACACTAAACAATCGATCTTAGAAAATAATCTGATATTTTATATTAAAATATTAAAAATTAAGCTCATTTATTAGGTTTTCTTAAAGTGTTTGAAATGATTAAAAGATCTTATATTATAGGACGGAGGGAGTAATAATAATAATCAGATGCCTTACAGTGATATAAAACAAAACAAAACAAGAAGAAAACAGGAGTCGTATATTTTCCTTTTTGTCTTAAAAGTACGAAATATCATTTTCTCGTATATAGTTTTTTATTCTTTTAAATTTTCCTTACATAAATATGTTTCATATGTTGTCCTTCTTACGTGGCTGATGTGACAAATATCAGTTATATGTTGTTAGGTTGTTGTTGCAAGTGGTCGACTTAGTATTTGATTATGTGATTTTCAAAACAAAAAAAAAAAATATTATGTGAACTATAAATCATAAAGTTTACTTTGCATAGTATGGTATTTCTTTTCTTAAAGCGTAGATATTCGAAATCAGCCGTCCGTAATTAATTCGGAGCTTGCATTTCGAATAAATGCATGTAAAGTAAATTCGCTTTTAACTACCTTCATTGTAATGAATTCACTCTCATATATAATATATAGTGATGATTGTTCAAATGGATAGATGAGATATATTAGCCCCTCCGTTTCAAATAATTGATTTAATTATTAAAAAAAAGTTGTTGTTCTCCATTATCTGATGGAGAACATTTTTCAAAACAAAATTTATTACTTATTTTTCTACTTACTTTTATTTAAAAGTATTAGGGAAGGAGTAAAAGTAATACTGCATTAATTATATAATAATAATTTTTTAATCATTTCATCTTTAATGTCATAGTATTATTAATAATAATCGTGTTTTTAGCAACTGCCTCATATATTTATGAGCGAAATAGTAATCAAGAACCCTCTTTAATTGCCTTTATTTTTGTATGTTGATCAAGTGATTTGACAATGATTTTTGTCTTACTCTTACAAGACATAGTTACAACGATAACGATGTTAACACAACGTACATCATATTATTTAAAGAGAAATGTAATTTTCACAACAAACAACCAACGGCAACATATTTTTACACGTTAATAAAGGCCGGACCAATTAATTAATAGATCTTATATTATACTTAATGTGACTATTTGCAACATATTTTTACACGTTAATAAAGGCCGGGCCAATTAATTAATAGATCTTATATTATATTACTTAATGTGACTATTTGCAACATATTTTTCCACGTTAATAACGGCCGGACCAATTAATTAATAGATCTTATGTTATATTACTTAATGTGACTATTTCGTTATATATTTGCCCTACCCATAATTAACTTAATAAAATAATTTACTCTTTCCGTCCTAAAATGTAAAGGCAATTTTTTTTTTTTTTTTTGGCTTATAACATAAGAACATTTAGGATACCAATACGATATTTATTATAATTTTCTTTTTACCCTTATTTTTATATATATATATATATATATATATATATATATATATATATATATATATATTCAATTTTAATTACTTTACATGATAATGCGCTTTGTGTAGAAAAGTTACTTAATAAATTTTTTTATTTATATAAATTATAGGAGATGGGATTTTTATGTTATTAAAGGATTGGGGATTCGAAATATAGTTGATAATTGCTCTTATTACAACTAGATCAAATTGAATTCCCCCTACATAATAATACTATACATGTTCCTACAATTTTTTATTTTTATTTTTACATGAGTATGGTGAAGAAATCGTAAACGAAATATACCTACGCTTATTTTTTTAATTTATTGTGAGATGAACCCAGATACTCCGGGTTAAAGAGTCATACTGATTAACACTAGACCAATGCATCATATCGATTATAACAAAAATATTGATTTAATTAGTAAATATAACAAAATGGTTATATACTACAAGTTTGATGTGACACTACATTTTAACATTGATCATCTGATGTCATATCGTTAAATATGAGTTCTATTATCATCCATGCATAGAATTGTTAAGCGAAGCAGTGCATTTCGTGAAACAATTTCGTGTTCGACACGTTAGTGTTCGTGATCGTTTGTTCGTTTAGCTTAGCGAGCGAGCTCGAACATGATTGTAGGCTCGTTTGCTTAACGAGCCGAGCTCGAGCTTGTTTCGCGAACGTTCGATTATGTTCGCGAACATGCTTATTATGTTCACGAACATGCTTATTAAGTTCGCGAACATGCTTATATAATGTTCGCGAACATGCTTATATAATGTTCGCGAACATGCTTATATGCTTATAATATATGTAATTTTAATGTCTAACATGTTATTTTTACATTAGCACTTTGTGTTTTATATCTTCTTAATCGAGCTGAGCCAAAGTCGAGCCAAAAGACAAAAAATATGTCTAACGAGCCGAGCTCGAGCGAGCTCGAACATTTTATCTTTTAAGCAGGCGAGCTCGAACAGAATTTTTGTTCGTTTAACAAGCGAAGCGAGCTCATGGGCTTAACGAGTTGAGTTCGAACCACCAATACTCGGCTCGGCTCGGCTCGTTAACACTTAAAATGTGTTGTATTATTTTATTATAACAATTTTATTACGACAGTTGCATGCATTTTAGTTCTTTCAATTAGTACATGACATTTTTTTTCCAGTTGTAATCAAATCTTTTTGGATGTTTATTATATATGTATATGAAAATAAAATAGTTGAAAGCATGCCATCAAATGGTTGCGTATAATGGTATCATACGAGTATCATATATATATACGTAAAGGGCATATATGTTTGTTTTCCCGTCGTGTTGTTATAACGTAAATAGAAAAATCCATTATTATTTCATTTGAAAATGAATGCAGGGCTCCCTTTGGGGACATCCGATAAAATTGAAACAATACAGAGAAGATTAGCATACCCCTGCGTAAGGATGATATGCACAAATCGAGAAAATGAATACATGGCCTCTATTTTTTTTACCTCTAGCAAAAGTTCGAACGCAGTTCTTGTCGAGTTATCTGTAATGTGATCACCATTGTAAGCGATCCAAATCATAGATTTTGAGGGGCTGCAAGAGGCGATGGCGAGAACACCCTACTGTCGCACCCAAATTTTTTTCTGTAGGGCTAAATCCAGAAAAACGTTAAAAACGTCGCACGGTTTTGAACCGGTGACCTTAAGGTTTTTAATAATGTGTCTCACCAATTGAACTAAGTAGACAATTGGATTATAAATTGTCTGAAATACTATATATACATAGTTTTAATATTATCAGAATATTATATTAGTAAATTCACAAGAAATTTAAATTTGGTCTATAGACCCCTTTGACAATGTGGGTCCGCCCATGACTGTTACTCGTATCTAATCATTTGGTCTATGATCACTTTTGAGTGTATATTTTGTGCGTACGTATACGTTTTGTGAAAAATATGAAAATTGAAACAACAAAAATAGAAAGAAAAAAAAAAAATGTGGTCCATGAAAGTGAAGGGGAAACAAATAATGTTGCAAGATTAACAATTATTTAGCATTCCCATTTGGAACTTTCTTCCTGGGATATGAGAGTGACATTTGTGGATTATGGGTGAAGGTGTTAGGATATGGATGGGCTGGAATAATCAGAAAATATGTGGTGGAGCCAGCACACATGTGGTGGCCGGGAACGCTTGTTCAGGTTTCTCTTTTCCGGTAAGTCACTCCCACCATTTTTTTATTTATTTTTTTTTTTTGTGGAGAATACACTCCCACTTTTTCTATGCAATCATTCTCTTGATTCTCGTTTAACTTTTCGAGCAAAGTTCCTCTCAATTACTTAAAGATCAAATTTTTTTTTTAAAAAGAAAATATCATCAAAATGACGTAGTTTTGAAAAAAAATCTACTGTTAGATTATTTTAACATTTTTGATGTGTGGTTATATCACGACGATAAAGAAAAATCTTAACCGCATTAACTTTCACCGGCAGCAAGATATAGTGGTCGCGAGTCGAATCCGCGTGGAGTAAATGTAAGTACCAATGCCGACGTCAAACTTAGTTCAGGTCAAAATATGGTGGGAGGATATTATATTAATGCGAGAAATAAAGATTATCTTGTGAGTTTACTTACAGGTATTAAAGGTATAAGCCAGAACTATGATCACGAGCTACTTTTACCCTTAAGGAAGGACTTGACCGGGAGTGTGTCTTAACCGACCTACCTATCCAATATAGTTTAACGACATCCACGGGTGCCAACTCCTAAATCTAGTGATTAGACTGAACAACTCGATCTAACCACCATATGTGATGCTAACCGACTCTCTCCATTTAGAAAACCGATTATCCTAACATGATTAAGCTTTAGAAATTTGCTTTCGAACAACGATGACAAACCTCTATATTGGAAAAAGACCTAACAACTAGGCCGAATCTACGCAACGATCCTAAAACCCCTTATCCCACATCTCACCGCAAAATGCATCTATAAGTTCGATGTGTGTGACAGTGAACTAGGTGATCAATCTAATTCGAAGATGTTAAAATAAGTTTTAGGATGTGGATTAATCGTTTAAACATAATATTACGCACTACACAAATCTCAATCTCATCCCCCTTAGGGTTTTCGCACGCTTTCACATAATTCGACTACACATGCAATTAGCTACTCATGATTATGCTATTAAACGAAATAAGAAAGGAAAACATGCTAGAAATAATAAAAGGGAAATAATTCATTACCATAAAATAGCAGAAAATCTGATCCAGAAAAGTATGACGAAATAGTTGCACCAAAAAGTTGAATCTTTTGTTCTTGAAAAGGAAATTTAAGCTAGAACAAATGTGTAGAATCAAAGGAAGTAATCTATGGAATCAAAGGATTGAAGGGTGATCAAATTACACTAAAATCGCCCCTAAATCGCCTAGGAAAAGTCGGAAGACGGCCAAAGATATGTAGAAAGTGAATGAGAAATTTGCATATTTATAGTGTAGGTGAAAATGCATACATCGGTCACGAGCAGCGTTTGGATCTTGGCAAACGCTAGTTTGCTGGAAATCTTGATGATATTAGGGTTTCATCTTACGTGAACTATAGCGTTTACCGTGCCTTGAACGCCGATTCATGGATCATGCCTTGAGGACAAACGCCCGTTTGTAGTGTCTCGAACATGGTTTGGGTGAATAAGCTTTTGATTGGTGAACCCATCCAAACGCGCCGGTTTGGGGGTAATCTGACGCTAGTTTGCCTCAAAACTCAACTTTCAGTATCAATGCTACTCCTGTCAAACGCCAGTTTGGACTGGCCGAACGCTAGTTTGAGGTAGGCTTGAGTCAAACGCCAGTTTGAGGTAGGGCAAACGCCAGTTTGCCTTGATTTCACTCCAAACTTGACTTTTCCTCACTCTCATGCTACTTTCGTGCCATGAACCCGTTTCTAATCCCAAAAACATCGTCTTCCGGGTCCTCGAGTCACCTAAGTCCTGCAATAACATATACGAACAAACACCACGCGTAATTCCGCAAGACAAAAGTGCTCGTAAAAGAGTTAAATATCGTTAAAAAGGCGGAGTTTACTATCGATATGACAGTTTAACTCCCCGTGCGTGTAACTCTCGATATTACTCTCAAACAGGCCTAGTTTTACCCAAAACATGCCAATAAAGTGATAAACGGGGGTTAAACTGCGCACCAAAGTACAGTAAAGTTGACTCCCATCACTTCTACTGAGAGGATCCTGGCTCTAACTTTTCTATACTTTTTTACTCCTTCAAAACAAATAAGTTTTAGATAATTAACTGTGGGGCCCGGTGAAGTATTCATTTGTTGAATTTTCAATTAAAGATAAATTGGCATATGAGACAGTTTCAGATAAATGGGGCACGAGTTTCACAGTCATGTCGGACTTATTAGTGAATGTTACTCATATTCCTTTTCTTAATTCTCTTTAAGGGTTCACATGCCTCTACTCAGTCATTGTCATTATATCAAACACCTTGGGTGTCACTGGAGTCTGTCTAATCTGTAATCCAGAATAGGTCATCCTATGTAATGGCTTATGATTTAAGGATAAAATCACACACTCATGGAACCTAACAGTTTCCACAACAGCTGCCATGGAGTCTGGGTGCATCAACTTGACCATAGACTTAATTTTTGTCATGAGTCCCCTAATGAAGCATAAAATATAATGTGGCTTTGTTAGCCTAGGTCACTTCAGCTGAACCAAACTCTTAAATTCCTCAAACTACAAGGTACTCAGCAACACAACCCAACCGTTTCAACTGATGGAACTCATGAAATGCCATCTTCTTTCATTTGGAACCAAAGCGTTTAAGACTTCATTTCTCATCACTGGCCATGTTAAACAAGGGCACTCACCCTTAGCCCCCCCAGGCAAATGTCTCTCATTCCTCTCAAATACATCTTAGTAAAATAAACCTTATGTCTTCCAGGAATGTCATGAATTTGGAAATACTAATGCCTAATCCACTCCTTAAGAGCCTCTCCATTAAACAAAGGAAAGTCGATCTTAATTTGGTGTTTTACAAAACAAGCTCATACATACCATATTTCAATGCATGATCAACTGATTTGTGTCTTTGTGGAGTAAGTAACAATCCATAACCCAATGTAATTTCATGGCAGTTGTATAAAAGGTTTGACAACTACACAATCCAGCTGGTTATAACATAAGTCCATATGACTGTTTTGTTTATCACAGTCAGCTGAGAGATGGATCATACATCTATCTTGTCTTGTATGTGGATGACATGTTGATAGCTGTTGAAAGGAACTCTGATATTTAGAATATGAAGGACCATCTCAGTGCTGAATTCGAATTGAAAGATTTGGGTGCAACAAAGAAGATTTTGGTGATGGAGATTTTCAGTGACAGGAGTTAGAAGAAGCTTTTCTTGTCTCAACAAGGCTATATTCAGAAGATTTTGGCCAAGTTTGACATGTCTGCTGCTAAACCAATTTATACTCCAATGGCATCCAATGCTTATTTATCTGTTTATGCTTCACAGTTAGCTGGGGAGAAGGACTGCCTGTCAAAAGTTCCTTATCCTAGTGCAGTGGGCGATCGATGTATATCATAGTACGCGACTAGTCTGCTCGACTTTCAGACGATCGATGATGTCATGAGTTTATGGCTCAACCTAGAAAGGATAACTGGAAAGCCGTGAAAAGGATGTTTAGGTACCTTAGGGGTACAACAGACGTTGAACTCATTTATAGAGGTGATACTTAGTGTTTGGTCACATGGTACTGTGATTCTTATTATGCAGATGATATGGACATCAGAAAATCAATGACTGGTTATGTTTTCACTTTGGCTGATTCTGTGGTCAACTGTAAGGAACCCTTTAGGCAACAATAGCATTATCAACTACTGAGGCGGAATACATGGCTCTTACTGAAGCAGCCAAAGATGGGATCTGGTTGGAGGAATTGGTCAGTGATTTGGGTCTGAATCAGAATCAAGCTAAAATATATTGTGATTGTCTGAGTGCATTATGTTTGGCTAAGGATCATGTTCACCATAATAGAACCATGCATATAGATGTGAGGTATCATTTTCTAAGAAATGAGAAGAGAATCCAGGTGAGGAAGATCAGCACTCATGACAATACCATTGGTATGCTCACTAAGTCTGTTCAGCAAATCAAGTTTTAGTTGTGTCTGGATTTACTCAACACCTGGAGCTTATAATATGAATCTGGAAGACTCACCTAAGGCTAGTTTCAGATGAATGCTTCAGCAGGGGAAGTCTGGTACAGTACATCTGGCATTGATGAATGCATCTGGTGCAGTACGTTTGAATTATGCAATCTGTTGAACGAAAGTTCAAGTCAAGGTGGAGATTTGTTGTCAAGTGTGACTTGATCACTACGTCTGAATCTGGTGGAACTAATCTGGTGGTCAGCTGAGTGATGGTCAGCTGAGCAGAGTATAAAAGTCTATGAAAGTCAGCTTAATGAAGTGCAACTGAGGACCGTCTGTCAGCAGAGTAGTCTGGCCGAGGCCACATTGAATCTTTGTCGAGTTCTACATCTGAGGAGTTGGTTACTGAGCTGATGACTCAGCTAAGCTGAGTTACATCCGGGGGCATTTATGGGAAATCCAACAGTGTCATAATGGCGGTTAAGGTTAGGTTTCCAAGGCTATAAATACTCATTTTCTGTACGTGGTGTAGTCGGCACAACTTCGAAAACCACATTAAATCCGTTGTGTTCTCTTTATTTCTGTTTTCTGTTGTTGATCGTTTACATTCACGTTAGATTGCATCTATTTTTTTGGTTCCTTGCTTGTCATCTGTTTCGGCTGTGTCATAACAGAAGCAATCTATCTACAAAAAAAGAATTAACGATTGTTTGGTTGAACAAGGCCAAGTTTGTTAAGACTTAAGACACTCAACTACTTCAATAAGTACAACAAACCATGTTAACACACTTCCAAAAACCCAATTTCCAACCTATTGGAACAGATTTGCAGCCATGACTGTAATAAGGAATATGTGGTTGGATGAAATGATGATTTTTCATGTGCCGAGCATGTAAGATTTTTGCTGTGACAATGATAAGTAAATAATATTCTTTGCATACCACCATTATGTGCAGAATACTTAAGAAAGAGAGTTCCTCGAGTCGCATCTAATCCCAAATAGCCAAGAAGAATTCCCAGCGGGATCGAATATGAACAATTGAACATCTTTTCCTCACCAAACAAACAATTAAAGGCAAGGTTGTAGTCTAATTTTTGCCGCTCCATATCTATATTCATCATTAAGCCAACTTCCTTTGCATGATCTTTAAAGCCCAAAACTCATGTCAGAAACTCAACTGGAAGTACGAATTCTTCATGACCACCGATCCCTTCGTTTTGTTCATCTAATGATAGTTTTGACATTTTATCGATAAGCTCCTGGGCAGCTTCCGTACTTCCGACCTTTGATGGAAACGACTGCTTAATCTCATCAACCACCCAGATTCCAGCCTTATAGGAAGGGGTAATAGCCTCATCTCCAGTAAGAGAATGAAAAGAATACTCTCCAAGAGTGATGTAGTTCAGGGGAAACAATAGCAAACCTGCTGAAATTGGAGTGGTCATTCTGCCGAGTAGCTTGTATGCATCAATTTCCATTTCATAAAGATCAGGAACAAGTTGTTTTGTCATTGCTTCTTCCTCTGGAAATTGGGCATTATGGCTGCCTTCAAGTTCTTGAAATTGCTAGCTCTAAGCGGCTCAGGTCGGAGAGATTCCGATGTCGAGAGAACGGCACATTCAATTTGTCGAACACCTTGCTGACTTCATTTTGCAAGACATTTTTACCATCGTAACCTCCATTTTCTTCTGGCTCTAGCGATTTGTCGACATCTCCTGCCTCCCAAATTGAAGTTTCATCAACCATGGCTGAGTTATTTCCCCAATCTTGAAGTTGCTTCGCAGCAACTATCTGGATTAGGAAGCAGGTGACCTAATCCTGTCCTTTTCATATAATCTTGCAGCATTATTCTCTGATCAATCTTCTCCATCATAACTCGCATCAATATTAGCTTTATCGAATCAAAATGATTATCGATTTTTTGATCAACACGAGTTTGGACTACCTCAAGCTTCTGATTGAATCCTCACTCATCTTCTGTTGCATATAGACTTAAGTTCTTCCATGGTTTTAGCAGTCATACATGATCACAAGGTCAGGATGTCAGGTCTGATACCAGATGTTAGGAGTCTAGGGTTCCAAAGGTTTTCAAAGAACAGTACGTGTGATAAACCATAACGCAAAACATATTTTCAGACAAGTCCTCCCACTTACAGCCCTCAATGACCATATATTAGTATGCTAGACAGAAGATAAAGGATTGTACATACGGCATTTGAACACGAGATTTTATTTTATATATATATATATATTCCTTTATCGTAGATATTCTCTTACTTTATTTGTAGCAATCATGATTGATACTAGAACCTTCTGTTACTTGTACATGATAACTAAAGTGAACGCATGCATAACAAACATTTACCCATGTATTGCAGGGCATTACACGAAAAAGAAGAGCATCGAATGTCACGAGCAAAGTTTTTTGTAATTGCATTAGCTTGTAGCTTCTGCTGGTACTTGGTTCCTGGTTACCTCTTCTCAACGGTTACAAGCATCGCATGGGTTTGTTGGGTGTTCCCTAATTCAGTCACTGCCCAACAATTAGGTTCTGGTGCTAGTGGTCTTGGCATTGGTGCCTTTACACTCGATTGGGCCACTATCGCATCCTACTTGGGCAGCCCTCTTGTTACCCCTTTCTTTTCCATTGTCAATATTCTTGTTGGTTACTTATTGATAATCTATGTTTTCACCCCTATAGCATACTGGGGATTTGGTCTGTATGATGCCCAAAAATTTCCCATATTCTCAACTAAGTTGTTTACATCCCAAGGACATATTTATGACACACTATCCATTGTTGATGATCGATTTGAGTTGGATTTGGACAAGTACACGAAAGAAGGACGGGTACACCTAAGCATGTTTTTTGCTCTGACTTATGGTATTGGTTTTGCTTCCACTTTATCGACTATCACGCATGTGGTCCTCTTCAATGGAAGGTAACTTTTTGTACCATAAATGATGCAATTAGTGAAGTTAAGCTTAAACTTTTATGATAACATTTCTCACTAATTAAGACGGATTTTGCAGGGAGATATACAAAAGGTTTCGGGCTTCATACAAGGAGAAAGAGGATGTGCATACAAGGATGATGAAAAAATATGATGACATACCTTCATGGTGGTTTCACGTCTTGCTTGCGCTGACTATTATAGTTTCGTTAGTGATTTGCATTGCATTGAACAAGCAAGTTCAGCTGCCATGGTGGGGATTCCTCCTTTCATGTTGCATTGCAATCATATACACACTTCCGATCAGTGTCCTCATTGCCACCACTAATATGGTAATGACATAGTATTCTTATTTTCATCACTTGTAATACTTAATAGTATTCATTTGGGTTATTATGAAAAAGGTATTATATTTTGCAGGCACCAGGATTAAACTATATGACAGACTACATTATGGGGCTTATGTATCCAGGAAGACCAATTGCTAATGTAGCTTTCAAAGTATACTGTGTCAGTGTATGGCAAGCTATTTCTTTCCTCAGCGACTTCAAGCTCGGACATTACATGAAAATCCCACCGCGATCAATGTTTTTGGTTCAGTTCATTGGCACTATTATTGCCGGCACAATCAACATCTGTGTGGCTTGGTGGTTGCTCCATTCTATTGAAAATATATGCCAGGATAATCTTCTGCCACCAAATAGTCCATGGACATGTCCCTACGATCGGATCTTATTTGATACATCTGTAATATGGGGTTTAGTCGGACCTAAAAGAATTTTCGGAGCTCAAGGAAACTACCGTTCCATGAATTGGTTTTTCCTTGGTGGGTCTTTGGGACCAATTATAGTTTGGTTACTTCACAAGGCTTTTCCAAAGCAAACTTGGATTCCTCTTGTTAACTTTCCAGTACTTCTTGGAGCTGCAGGGGCCATACCACCGGCGATGCCTCTAAACTACAACGCGTGGATAATTATAGGTGTAACTTTCAACTATTTTATTTTCCGATATAGAACGAAATGGTGGCAAAGATACAACTACATCCTTTCTGCGGCTCTAGATACTGGGGTAGCTTTCATGACTGTAGTATTGTACTTCACCTTTGGCATGGAGAACAAAGGAATGGCTTGGTGGGGGACACATGGAGAACATTGTCCATTAGCATCGTGTCCAATAGCCAAGGGCATTGCAGTTGATGGTTGCCCATTGCACTAAGTCGTTGATTCTACACTTTAAGGACTTGATAATCACCATGTAATCCTATTGAATGCAGATGAAAATAATGCCAACTAAGGCCATCAATAGTATTAGTCACGCCAAGAGTGTAGTCATAAATTTTATAACTCAATAGTTATGACAACTATATACTGTCGCCAAACAGTATTCATCTATTTGCGACGATATGTTGTCCCTCACAATTTGTGTTTGTTAATTTATGACACGAACATTACTAGCGTTGATAATAATGAGTCGCAAGAATTGTTTAGGGTGTTGTTATAGTCCCCACCGTGGATCTATCGTTGTATCATATTTCGGGCAAGATTCGACTTCACAGAGATCGAAAATAGACATTCAATCTTTACAATTTAAAAAATTCAACTCACAACCGACTTTGCAAATTTTGAGTGTCGCTGCAATGCACCGAAAGTAAATAAATTCAATATGATACTAATAAAACTGCCGGCTTACAACACTTGTCACTTTTTCAGCTTACAAACGATTTCCCACCTTTTTCTTGAAATATAATTCTTATATATAAAAGAGGTTTTATTGGCACACGCTTATTACTACTTACACCCTTTACTCTTCGGCACCCCAAATTATACTTGCGAAAACGCTTTGATAGATCGCGGGATCAATCGAGTTTAAAATCCAGGTAATAATGAGATCATTGCATTGACACCAGGCTTCAAAGTTATCATCATTTTTACGGTGGTTTAGGCAACGAACCATCAACGAATTTTACCTTCCTGTATTAGATAATACCATGCCAATTGCTCTTTTCCATTGATGATAGTTTGAAGCACCTTTCAGAACTGGTTGCACCAACACCATGGAAGTATTCTCTGCCGGATGAATATAGTAAGGATCTCTAACACCTTGTGTAGCCATAATATTCCACAAGAATCAAAAAAATTCAATCAAGAACACAAAGACAACTAAAGCAGAGTATGCGTAGAAATTGGGAAAACTTCCAATCAAAACCGAAAAAACGAAGCATTCAAGCTCTGCTACCATGATAAAAACAAAGTGATAACATTGTTGAATAGATCAAAAGAGATCAAAATGAACTAGAAACAAAGCATAATTGATCAAGAACAATTTGCAAAATTCAAATTGGATTTTGGCAGGGAAAACTTTATTTTCTTATTGAAGAAGAAGAAGATGAACATTTACATTTTTGGAATTGATCAGGCTGTTAATTGAACTTCTCAACCTCTCTTGTGCACTTCTACATGTTTATATAGAGTGTGTAATCTCCTTATCTGTCAATAACTAACTCTAACTAACATCTAGCAAACTAACTAACTAGTGTTCAATCAAATGCCGCAATGAACCTTCACTCTCTTGTGTCTCTTGTATCTTCAACAGTTAATGTGTTGAATCTTTTGATATATAGTTGTGTTCTTTTATTATATAAAGTGAAATATATAGTCTTTTTTTTGGTGAAGTATAATAGTTTTTTTTTATCAAATCGTAGGTGCAGGAAAAAAAAAACACCACAATACATTTTTTTGATGGCAAAAGATCTTTAGAATTATCGCCCCCGTCGCCTAGGATCCTGCGTCCGCCCCTGCCCGCGGATATCTCATTCCTATCCTCGGAGTCAAGCAGACCACTGGATGATCCCTCACAGTATCGTATGGTTATTGACAACCTTCAATATTTACCCTTTACCCACTTTGACATTGCCTTTGCGGTCAACAAGCTATCTCAATGCATGCACCAACCTACTGATATTCACTGGTCGCTGGCTAAACGAATGCCACACTCAGCAGACCAGACTCTGTAGCATAGTTTAAGTCAACATTACAGAAACAATACCCATTGGAAACTCAGTGGAAGAAACACATCTTATGGGAACAACTACAATAGAACCTCAATAAATGAATACCCGGGACCGAGAAAAAAATATTCGTTTAGCGAGTTTATTTATTTATCGATAAAGGAATATTTATTCATTAAGATAATATTTTTACATTTTTTTTCTTCTTATGATTAGTATTTTTACCTCTAACGTACAAGTGTATGTAGAAATGTGATGGACTTCAAACAACTTTTGAACTATCCTAACGAGATTGATGCAGTTATGGAATCGCCACTGCACGAATAAATTATTGAGTCCGTATTTAAATGATGAGAATGATCTTGAACCTGATGATAGTAGCGTCATACCAAATGTGTCATCAAAAGAAGCATTTCAGGTAGTAGTCACCATACAAAATTACTTGCTACAACACGAGCAAAACATTCTAGAAATTGTGCATGCATTGCAAAAAGTTAAGGATGGGATGCATTTTGGTGGTAGGCAAAAACAACCAACTTTAGATGCATTTTTTAGAAGAAACGAATTCTTATTATGAAAACAGTTGATTGGATGAAATATTTTTGTTATATATATATTTATGGAATTTAGTGATTATTCATTTATGTTTACATAGGGTCCTTAAGGACTCAAAACATTTTATTCGTTAATGCATTTAGCGAGGTTATTCATTTAGCCCATTTGCCAAGTCGGGATCCGAGAAAATTATTCATTTGACGAGGTTATTTATTTATCGAACATTCATTTATCGAGGTTCTATTGTACATGTCAAATTCTCCTACAAGAAGCATGAAAAACAAAGCAAGTAAAAACAATACACAGCTGCATTGTACTTGCACAAGATTGTTTATAAAAAAATCAACCGGTTATATCAACAACGACATGAACAAAAATATGATGTTTACAAAGCCCAACCAAAAAGGAAGAAAAAGAAGCTTTCAAGGATGAATGTGGGCAAAAACTTCTATTTATTCCCAAGCCAAAACAAACGCATGAAATTGAAGGCCTCTGTCAGAAAACCAACTTCAACTCTTCACCCGGCCATTTGAAACAATATACTACTATTAAATGAACAAGAAATTCTTTCCGCCACGCACACAAAAGTAATGTAAAGAACTTATAAAGTAAACAAACAAAGAATCAACAAGCTCCGAAAAAACAAATTTGAAGAAAACATCAGCAAGTAAGAGTAGAGTGCCGGCAAGAGTCGCTAAATACAGTAAGATGCGGCCAAACGTGACTACGTGAGTCATCAATGCCGTTTGCTAATATTATTTTCTCCGGTTTATATATTCCTCTTTGGATTTCTCCTCCACTATTTCATTTGTCATCACTCTTTACTTCGGTTTAATAAAATTATTTAGGCCCAAACTCATATAAGAAGAGTTACCTCATCCCAAAACCTAGATTGTGAGGGGAGAAAAATCTATCTCGTAATATGATAGGTGATTCAATAGCAAGTGTCTAATATGGGACAACTTTTAACACGCCCCCTCAAGTGTATAAAAGGGCATAAGAGGAGGACACCTGACTCTGATACCATATAGAAAATTTAGGCTCAAACAGGAGGGGCTCATCCCAAAACCTAGGTTAACTTAGGTTGTGAGCTAAGGAAATCCATTGACGGATGTCGATCGCACCTCGCCACGTGTCACCCACATATCGACCAAAGATTAAATGAAGCCATAACATTGAGGCCGAAGCCCCATCATAAGTCTACACAGGCGATCGGAACCCCAGGTGGGAGATAAGCCTGGCTCACTTCTCAGTCTGCCGCAAGTCGGTCAGGGCGCAACGGAGCTGAGTTAGCGTTGTTCGGCCATAATGGCCTCGGGAGCTCGACGCAGGTCGGCCAGAGCCATCCCCATTATTTAGTACATGTGCACATAATAAAAGTTAATTATGGAAAGAATCCTAAGCCATAAAGGCTCTAATCTTATTATTCGAATCCCTTGATTATCTCCTGACGATCCAAAAATCGTCAGGGTAATCTTGTAGGGTCCTTTCCTTGGAGATAACCTAAGGATGCCCCAGAAACACAGGAAGATAGTAAAGAGGGGATGTTTTTTGGGGATTTAGACTGCACTTGAGATGTTGTTTCTCAAGCTGCCTACGTATCCAATGCTGAGATTGGAATCAAGTCTCCGTAGTTCCTTAGGGATGGTTTATATAGAGGGTCTGATGCCCTAGGTTAGCGTATGGCGTGTCTGTGATGGACACTAATTGGCGTGCTCCCTAAGGAAAAATAGATTATGACTAGTTAATCCCCTTGATTATAGGAGATAATTATAGTATTCAAATGTTCGTATTAAATGATAAAGATTGGAGCCTTTATGGCTCGGGATTCTTGCCATACTTATCTATTTATTAAGCACGTGGGAATATGACAAGAGATGGGCTCCGGTGACGACGCGATCCGAGCCCGACTTAATTTCGCTCGGCCCGACTATAGAGGTCGAGAGAGCATAGCCGAACTAGCACCGACCAAGGCTGGTTTATGGGATCTGGTATGACATCTAAACCGAGCACCAAGTTCGATTACGGATGATTAAAGTACTTGTACCCGGCCGACCTCGGGGTCGGGTCGAGTCAAAAGAGCTACTCGTAATTATCAGAAGTCAGGCCTGGGCACTACCCGACCAGGAAGGAAATGGACAAGCATACGAGCTACACTAGCGAGGTTCTTAGCATCATTTTTCTCCATATTTACTGTTGAGCCACTAAGGAGGTGCCACGTGGGTAGGTTCAATTCTTGGCATCGTCATCTCCCAAAATCAAGGGGACATCCACGGTTAAATTTATACTTGAGGGGTACGAAATAGAATCCAAAAAGGGCAGGGCATAGGCATGCCTAGAGCACAAGGCCCTCTATATAAATGATCCCAAGAACTACGGAGTGACTTGATTTTTTGAAAAATCACAGGATACGTAGGCAACTTGAGATTACACAAGCTCAGACTCAATCTAAACATATTCAAACCACCATCGTTTTACATCTTCATATAGGTTTTTGGATCTTGATTCATTGTCATTAGGAAAATATGACCCATATTATTTATTAGACGAGATCCAGCATCGTCATCCATATCTTAATATGGTGGATGATACAATAGCAAATGCCTAATGTAGATCATTTTAATTCACTGACATGAAAGATTTATATTGAACAAAGAAAAACAATAACTACGAGACACAGTAAGTGACCAAACGTGAGTCAGGGTAGAGTGCCGGCAAGGGTCACTAAATACGGTAAAATGCGTCCAAACGTCAGTCAGGGTACAAAGCTCAGCCACATATCTTTATTACTATTTTTTTCTGTTAATTGTAAGAATTGTTGGACCCAATTTTTTCTTTTTTCTTTTCTTTTGTATCAAAAAAATTATACACATGTAGAATGACACCACATCAAATACGGCGACATACTTATTTTCGAATCTAAAAACTCGACAACACAAATAATGAAACAATTATATATTGTAAATGATGATAAGTTAAATAAGATATATTCTTGAGGGAAAAATAACACTACTAAAAAAATACCTTTTTGCTACACTTTTGTTTGCCACGCTCCAGCGAAAAAGCGCCTCAAAAAGTTACCTTTTGCGTCACTGTTTACGAGCGACGGAAAAGGTACTTTACTGTAATTTTTTTTGATAAAACAATGACGCGAAAACAACTTTTTTGCGACGCTCATAAAAGGTGACGCTACAGGTTCATTTTGTGCGGCCCTTATTTTGTGGCGTGGCAAGCTATAGTGTAGCAAAAAGGTATTTTTTTTTTTGTAGTGTAAGATACATTATTTTTAAATATAATTGTAATTGTAGTGTTACTACGTCACTTACAATACATCTAAGCCCCCTTTTTTTTATGTGTCGTTAGGAGTAAAGCGCGGATCCATTTTCCTTTTATTTTTATTATGATTCAAAATCTATAAAACACTGATACAAACACGGATATATCGTGTGACACGACGACACAACCTAGTTGGGATCGATAAGGTCTGAATTGTCCGTTCTTACTGTCCATATGTCTGGGGATGGAATATTTTACTTAACTTCAATTGTGTTCACTGATTCTCTTGTAAACCATTTGGATTTCAAGTGAACTTCATATTTACGTCATATACTATGGCTAAAGGACACCCTAAAGTCTCTCACTGTCTCATCAACATACATTCGTGCCAAGTCATCGAGTGACGTACCACTTTTGATAGGTAAGAAGTGAGCAGACTTAGTCAATCTGTCCACCATCACCCAAATGAAATTTACATTACTATTTCCTCGATGCAACCCAGTGTTGAAATCCATAGTAATCTCATCCCATTTCCACAAAGTTACATTTAAAGGCTTAATCAACCTGGCTATTCTCTAATGTTCTGCATTCATGTGCTGGAAAACTACACAATCACGAAAAAAACTTAGAAACACTCATCTTCATCCCACGCCACAAGGCCGGATGAACAGTGAACCTTGATTGATGAGCCTCTGACAAGATTTCATGAAGTAACCTTACAACTCAAGGCACACACAAACGGCGTTGAAACCATAATGAACCATCCGAACGCAGATTCAAAGTTCTCAATAGACCGCTTCAATAACCATATTTTTTCCTCTGCGTAAGAAAGAGTCCTTATAATCTATACAAATATGAATAAGCAATCAAGGATGAAACGCAGTGAGCTAGATGTTGAATTTACCATACCTAAAAGAAGTTGGTCGAACTTCTTGATCAACTGAGAACCATTGTCAATGTTGTTATACCCCAGTGACCTTCGACCGAAAGAATTTGCTATAAGATTAGCCTCCGTAGGATGATAATTTATAGAAAGGTCATAATATTTGATATACTCAAGCCATCTTTTTCCGTATATAGGGATTTAATTGATATTTTTCCATAATATTTGATATACCAATATAGGGATTTAATTCTTCTTTGTGAGATTGACAATGGCATCTTCATATTCATGACCTAATTAACTCTTCAATGGTAGCAAGGACAAGCTTAGATATGCTTCTTGGATAACCAATGATAGCTCGATTGTAAGAGTGAGACTTCATTTGAGGCGGATAATCGGCCATGGGTTTGTGACCCTTCTCGGATCTTGGCAAGGCCGCGCTTTGTATCGCGAACCTTCGAGTGAGGTTGAAGAGAGATTCAAGGGTTGTCCAGATTTCATGGGAGGAGGTTGAACAACGTCTATTTCGATAATGCTTGCTCCGTCATAGGCCGAACATCCACCCTATGAGCAGAGAATGATGCCCTTAATCGAAGGTTGGATTGCTGAGCCTAGTGGAGGTAAATCGGGGAGGAGGAGAAATGGAGCCAAAAAAATACCCTCCGAGTCTATGTCCTTTGACCACCGAAAGAATCATATACTTTCGATAATTCTCGCAGTTGAGCTTAACATCGCGCGTTTGGGACAGATGGCATGTAAAAGGGGTACCCGGGATGGTAGATGTTGGAGATCAGAGTAAGGACGGCATGGGTGAGAACTCCAATTTGTTTCCAAACATGGGTGGTTGAGAAAATGACGAGCCGGCAGGGAAGAGAGTGTCAGTATTGATGGAGGAAGAGAGGGAGAAATTTGGATCCAAATGAGAAAATATGGCGGCCAGATTTGTACTCCGAGGAAAGGTAAGGGTTGATTTTGTAGGGATGCTGGGCGGAGCCACCGTCGTCGTTGGTCATGTGGCGTCGGCCATATGAAGGCTCCAATACCGACAAAGAATCTAGCCGGTAAATAATAGATTCATTGATATATTATTTCTAGTGATGATACCTCTACTAAATATCCTATCAAACCTGTAACATCCATTTAATGTAACGGCTCGATAAACACTGTGAGTAATAATCCTAGCCGTACACATGTTCCAACATAAGTACAAGCTGGGGTAATTTATTAACTACGTCCCAAAATATAAGTCGATCACTATACCTCTTTTGATTGTCCTAAATTATAAGTCATTCTACATTATGATAGGAAGATTTATTATTATTTTCTCTATCTTACTTTCACAATTTATTAACAATCCAACTAATTTTCAATACTTTATAACTATTTCATTAATGATAATCGAAGAATATTTTAGTAATTTCTACTTGAAATTTATGTGTATTCAATTATTTTTTAATCTATTTGAATACACACAAAACGATTTTATATTTTAGGACAGATGTAGTATATAATAACAAACATTAATAACGTTAATTTGATAGAATTCAATTTTATACTATTGTCTATATTTTCTACTTATAAAAGAGAAAGCATTCGCTTGTCATTATGATTGAAGCGGTGAAAACCTTGCTATCATTTCATCCTCCTCAACCCTCATCTCCGTCTCTATGGAAAAATGGGGAGTAGAATCAACAAACACCAACAACAAAACCATCTCCCAAACCCCCACCAACGGCGGCTTCTCGCAGTTCATAGAACCACCAATTATCGATCTGGAACCAGACCAGGAGGAAGATTCACCAATAGAACAAGTCCGGCTAACCGTATCCAACAAAGATGATCCGACCCTCCCGGTATGGACCTTCAGAATGTGGTTCTTGGGTCTTATCTCATGTAGCCTATTGTCTTTTCTCGATCAGTTCTTCGCTTACCGGACTGAGCCCCTGATGATCACCATGATCAGTGTTCAGATTGCTAGTCTTCCGATCGGACACTTCATGGCAGCCGTCTTGCCGGCAAAAAAGTTTAAGATAGTGGGTTTCGGAGAAAGGTTGTTCTCATTGAATCCTGGGCCGTTTAATATCAAAGAACATGTTTTGATCACCATGTTTGCTAATGCTGGAACTGGTTCAGCTTATGGGGTATCCATTGTTAACGTCATCATCGCTTTTTATCACCGAAAAATATCATTTCTAACTGCTTGGTTGCTCGTGCTAACGACACAGGTAAAATAAAAGTTCATTCTTTTCGTTTTGTCGTACATAAAAGTACATATTATTCTTCTTGGCTGTAGGTTCCATTTCGTGTTAGTCTTTTTTAACGGGACCTTGATCTCCCTCAACTCACTAAACTCACTTGAGGGTAAGTGTAATAAACCAAAAAAGGAAGTCGTATTTGTTTGTAAACTATACAAAGAAAACATCGTCGTTTTGTGTGGTTTACTGCACTTAACCGTCAAGGAGAGACGAAACTAAAAATTGGTGATCGGAGGGTTAATGGATTATATTTCTAAGGTCGGATGGGCTGGAATAAAATAACTAACTGTATTGAACTAATTTATATCGGGAAAAAACCGGGTGGACAAGGCTCACCCAAGTCAGAGGCTAGTTCCCGTCATGTGTGTTGGAACTAATCTTTTTCCTTTTTAACGTATGTTGATGGTAATTAGGAAACGTAGATTTAAATTGGTCTCATTACACATATGACTTGACACCTCCCGATATCGTATAGATACTTTTCGACACTACTGAACAATTTTTTTTCAATTAATACTTAAATCTATTTTAAGAAAAAATGAAATTTCACCTTCGACATTATTTGCAATAAACGCGTGTTCTACCAAAAAACACGACACACACGCCGATACGTACGACGCCATATATCAACAGGTGTCGGTTGATGAAATGAATATTAATTAAAATTTTAATTAAAATCTAACACATTGTCAACACTCACGACACACAAAATCGACATCTTTCGACACTACCGAACCATTTTTTGTATACCGGATCTGAAATTTAATTTTAGCGGTCGTGGTAAAATACACAATTAATTTCCATTGAAATTAAATCAACAATCTGTTATATTTAGTTTAACAATATTTGTGGTAGAAATAATTTTTTTAGGATATTTAATATTTTATATAAGCGATATGTTTTTATGAAAAAAAAAATTCATTTCAAGAAATTTAATATTTCATATAATCGTCAAATCCAAATTTTTTGGCATGATATAAAGATCGTGTGAAATGACGTACGTCGCGCTATATATTTGAAATAAGTATATATCGTGTACAAGCGATATATTTTTCATGAAATGAATTTATTTTAAGAAATTTTTAATATTTCAGTATAAGCGTCAAACACAATTTTTTTGGCGTGATACAAAAGATCGCGTGTCGTGATAAGTCGTGAGGCTTATATTTTGAAAATAGTTATAATTTCTTACGTATATTCGCGCATTAAAAGGTGATCTGATTGAGTCATTCAAAATGAAATAATTTAACTCTGTAGCCTTCTAAAAAAAAAAAAAAAATGCAATTTGTAGTAGATGAACGGTACTTTAAAATAAAAATAAAAAATATTGGGCTGGGCCTATGAACAGTTAACAAAAAAAAAAACAACCAATGAAAAAATTACATGTGTCACCAATTGACACAAAACCTCTTCTTATATTAATATAGAATGGATATAGATAGATAGATAGGTAGAAATGCTATTCGCATATTTATCGTACTTTTTTTAAATAAAAGTTCATTGGGGGAATAAATACATTATGGTGTTCTAGGACCACCATAAATAGAACAATTGTTTGAGAAAATATTTCAAGGTACAATAATTATAACGAGCAAAGATCCTCTCAAGTGAGAGAGTCAAGTACTCTCAAGTACCATTCATGTTACCGTACACATATAATGTATAGATGATCTTACCGTAGATTTTTCATTTCCAAGACTACGTCGTTCGTTAAAATCATCGTAAAACAATAAGATAGTCTTGAAAGCATTTGTACCTCTTACTTGGGGATCCTCACTTTACGATAACAATAATTTTATCGTGATCCACGATAAATAAATAAAGAGGAAATTAAGGATATGACAAAAATATTTTTTAAATTAATAAATATGACAGATTTTCAAAACTTTTCAATAAAGAACAAAATTATTTATAATAAAAAAGAAAAAAGAAAAAAATCTGGACGTTGCTTTCTTCCCCCTATATATATATATATATATATATATATATATATATGTATTATATGTATATCTTTTATTAATTGAATTAATTCGATCTGAATACAATTGTACGTATATGTATTTTAATGGTTAAATAATTCACCGAAATAATATTCGTTGAGTTATGATGTCGTCAAATACGAAAGATTCCTTAGATATTTAAAATTGTGTTAGGAGAGAAGAATATTACGTAACAAATTAGTAGACCTTTGGCTCAATATTCTCATGATGTAATCATCTCTATATCAATGCAAAGACCTCAGTCCATCCAGATGGATGATTTAGGTACATCCACTCATCGACACACAATACACAACCATCACTTTTTCACCATTCATTTTAAAGCATAGTTAAAAAGAGAAAAAACAAAAAAAAAAAAACATGTCCACAAAATTCAGCTTTCGGTGGATATACGTGGACAAGATTCTGTGACGTTATCATATTTGGTCCATCAATTCTTAGCATGATGCGTTTTTTTTAATAAACTAATTTTGTTGAAACTCATCTTCTCATACAACGTACATTGTCTTAGTGGTTTCCACAAGGATCTAACCTGCCTATCCAATGAGAAAATCAGACTTCAAAACCCCGAAAAAAATAAAAAAAAATTTCTCAACTTCTCATATGATGTGGCAGCAAACCCCTGCAGAAAAAATATCCACCGACCTCCTGTAAATCACAATATTTTAAATATGAGTTTTGCCAATCACAATATACTAAAAAAAAAAAAATTGCCCAATGGTCACGCACCCCAATCATCATTCATCCCTTATCTTCAAACCTGTGGACAACGTCACTAGCTATCCACCAAAACCAGGGACCTTATTAAACTGATAATAACTAGATAATCTTCCTAACAGTGACTTTGCAGCAGAGCTCCATCACTCGGTAGATCGAGGAGCGATTAACTCTTATAGGGGTGGGTGCGTGGGCCCATTTCAAATTTTGAGACGAAATTCTTAATATCTTTCTCTAGTAATATTAAAGCTGTGTATGTATATTATTTCATACAATTTTTAGTGTTATTATCCATTTAGCTCAATTGGTTAGAAGCTTTATAATTTTTCCTTAGATCACAGGTTCGAATCTTGGTTATTGAGTTTTTTTTCCACCTTTTTTTTTAATTTGGCCCCCACTGAAAAATTTTCCTGGGTCCGCCACTGCGGTAGATGTCTATCTGAACAAAACAGGTAGGCAAAAAAGAGTAATAATACAAACACAACCGTTATGAAACAACGAATGCCACAACGTGAATCTGCACCATTGATCATGATGAACAGAATAATGATCGATAAGTCTACATTAGGGATCAATAGTGTATATACATGTTGTGGCACTTGTTCTGTCACAATTGTTGTGCTCGTATCACTGCTCGGAAAAATTTAGAATTACGTGTACAGAAAACGAAATGTAGCATTCCTTTTTGAAAATTTCTTGATTGTATGGAGAGATCGTGATCAAACTGAAACAACATCAGAAAACAAGAAATACATGATGGAAAAGTAAAAGGGAATCATGAAACTTGTATTGAAGAAGGAGAAGAATACAGTGTATCAGTTTATAGGATTAATACTATTAGAAAACTTAAGCTATTGATACGCCACACTTGCTTTATATACTAGAAGGTGGTAGTTACACAGTGGGGTCTAACTAACTAACTAACTAACTAATTGTGGCAATATTCAGCATGCTGATAAGTCTGCTGAGGTTCAGCAGGGTGCTGAACCTGTGCCGGATTTTCTGTGTACACTTTATTTATTTATAAAGAGACATATTAATTGTAGTTCATATAAACAATTAATATGTCAAACTCTAGTCATAGACATAGCTTTTACTCTAGTTCACTTTATGTCATAGACATTTATTATGTAAGAGACTAAAAAGCATCTAGCCTCGTTTATAGCTTTTACTTTTTCTATGAAAGGTCCCTATCTTTCTAGGACCTTTCAAACTCCTCAATTGTATCTACATATACTCCACATTATCAATGAATAAAAGATAAGTTGAAGTTTCTTTCTTGTGTTAACACATTCTCAAACTCTCTTCATGGTATCGGAGCCATTTGTGTTCTAACTTTTCCATTTGCCAAAACTCATATTTACGAAGAATGTCTTCCACATCCGACATTACTTCAACCTCAAGAGACTCTCGACCTCGGTGGTGGGAGTACTCGACAACTCCTCTTCTTATACAAACCATGACTTGATGGTAACAACTATCTGTTATGGTCAAGGTACATGAAAATGTACATTCTGGACAAAGTAAGATGGGATACTTGTGCGGAACAAAACACACACTCTTTGAAACCGACCCGATTTTGAAGCATGGGACACAACAAATAATCAACTCATGACCATCCTCACGAGGTCAATGACAAAAGAGATAAGTGAAAACTTTATGATGTATGATCTTGCCAAAGAAATGCAGGATAATGCCGAGATCTTTACTCCAAGAAAGATAATACATCCGAGGTATATGAACTAGAAGCTCAGATTCAAACTTGCAGTGCAAGGGGATATATCTCAGTAACTCAATATTTCAATCAACTATCTAAGGCTTGGCAACACTTAGATATGTTAGAAACTCACTCTTGGAATGATGTCAAGGATCTTCGCTCTTTATAAAGACATCATAGAAAAGAAGAGAGTATTCGAGTTCCTCACTGGATGAATCCTACTCTTGATGATGTTAGAGGAAGAATTCTTGCCACCAAACCTCTTCCAAATCTCAAATCCATGTTTCTTGAGGTCAAACATGAAGAAAATAGGAGAAAAGTCATGCTTCAAATCCCCTACCGACAACCCCATGAAGGTGTTGCCTGCCTGACCGTCGGGAAGGCCTTGAGGTTCTTTGAGACATACAAGAAGCCTCTTTGAGAAAATCGAAAACGCTCGTGATCACCGCAAACGCACAAATCACACCAAGGACAAGCTGGCTTTGGAAGCTCCATGGCAAGCCTAACTCCTCAAAACCTCAAAACCTATCGAGGAAAGTCAAAGCGAGACACATCGGTGAGGAGAGAATGACAAACAGATGAATGCTCTCTTTTCTTTGCATTCAAAGCCTTCTGAATCAACAAAAGGAAGGTAGTCACTCTACCGATGTTTCTACTCATACTCATCTGAGTAAATTCTACTCTTCCTTAGCAATGAAACATGGATTGTTGATTAGGGCATCCTCCCATATGACTGGTAATAAAAACCTTATAACCAACTATATGCCTTGTCACCAAATTCATAACATTAAAGCTGGCGATGGATCTATCTCTCGTGCAAAAGGTGTTGGAAATGTTAAACTCACTAATAAGATATGCCTACAGGATGTCCTATTTGTTCCAAACTTAGACCGCAATCTTATATCACAAGTAGACTCACTAAAGATTTGAATTGGATTTGTTGTTTTTAAGGAAAATCAAGTGCACATTCCAGATCCTACTTCACAGGAAGTGATTGGGAAGGCTAAACCTTGCCTTTGGATTGTTTTCGTCAACCACTTTGAAGAATGTAAGATCAAGATCGACCGCCTCGCGACTTTGCTCCTGCACTTTAGACAATATCATGTTATGGCATTATAGATTAGGACATCCAAGTTTTGGTTACTTAAAATCTTTAACTCTGAGTTGTTTAAAGGATGTAATCTGAATGACCTTCAATGTGATATTTGTCAATTTGCTAAACTTACAAAATCTGTGTATGCTAAGTTACCTCATTTGCATTCCTCACCCTTCACCTTAATACAGTGATGTGTGGGGACCCTCAGGGTGAAAAGTATACTTGAGGGAAAAGGTGGTTTGTCACCTTTATTGATGATCATACCAGAACACTTGGGTTTTTTAATGAAAGACAAATCGAAGTTGGCCCTATCTTTCAAGAATTTTATCATATGGTCTCCACTCAATTTGATACTAAGGTCAAGATCTTAAAGAGGCGATAATGCTCACAGAATACTATGAGTCTAATCTCGCACCTTCTTGATGAGATAGAGGAATTGTTCATATCGAGTAGTTGTGTGGAAACACCTCAAACAGAATGGGGTTCTTTGAGAGAAAGAAACAGCACACTCTTTGGAAATGGCGAGATCAATCATGTTCACCACACATGTTCCTAAATATATGTGGGGTGAAGCTATCCTGACTGCAACTTATTTACTCAACAGACTTCCCAGCAGAGTGTTAGGTTTCAAAACTCCACTCCAAACCCTACTGACCACACACTCCTGCCATCATCTTGTTTCCCAGTTGCCTCCAAAGATCTTTGGTTGTCTTTGTGTTTGTGTATATACATGCTCAACATGTAGTAAACTTGATCATAAAGCTCACAAGTGCATTTTCCTTGGTTATGCAAAGGACAGTAAAAGGTTACAAATGTTATTCCCTCATCGAAAAGAAATTTTACAATTCTATGGATGTAAAATTCTTTGAAAAGGACCCTTATTACAAAGCAAACCTCTTGAGCCATTCACGATGGAAACTCGATTGAAATTGACTTAAACCCCTTCCTCAAAGCAAACTCTTAACCTCAAAGAACTCATCGATCCTCAAAGAGATGAACTTCAAGACCTACCGACTCTCTACTGACCTAATACTCCTCAAAGAACCTCCCGAACAAGAGTTCATCGACCCAGAGCCTGGCCGATCCCGAGCCTCATCGACACTCAAAGAATCTGGATCCTCAGCGACTCTGCGACATTGATGATAGGCCTATTGCTCTTAGGAAGGAAAGAGATCATGCACTGATCACTCTATTCATTCTTATTTATCTTATGATAAGTTATCTCCTGCCTTTGCCATGTTTTCACAGGACCTGGACTCTCACTCTATTCCTAAAAATATTCAGGAGGCCCTTCAAAATGATAAATGGAAGGTCTTTGTTAAACAGAGATGATGACAACACTTACGGATAATCATACTTGGGATTTGACACCTCTCCCATGGGGGCAAGAAGACGGCGGTCGGTTGTAGATGGTTATTCACTATCAAATACAATGCTGATGGCACTATTGACAAGTACAAAGCCAGATTGGTAGCCAGGGGATTCACTCAAACTTATGGCATTGACTATAAGGAAACTTTTGCACCAGTGGCAAAACTCAACACCTGTCAGGGTTTCGATCTCTCTCTAGGTGTCCAACTTGCCTGGCCTCTTCACCAATTGGACATCAAAAATGCTTTTCTAAATGGGGACCTCATTGAGGAGGTTTATATGAATGTACCTCTGGTTTTATCAATCCTCATACTCAAGGCAAGGTGTGCAAGCGAGGAAATCTCTATATGGCTCAAGCAATCACCAAGGGCATGGTTTGGAAAATTAACAAGCGTGGTCAAAGCTGCTTGGATATCACCAATGCAATTCGATCACACTATGTTCATCAAGACAACCAACCAAAAGAGGTCTATTATTATTGTCTATGTGGATGATATCATCCTCATTTGGAGATGACTCTACCGAGATCCAACATTTGAAGACTCTGTTTGGCAAAGGTGTTTTGGTGAAAGACTTGGGTTTTCTCAAATATTTTCTTGGCATGGAAGTAGCAAGAAGCAAACAAAGGCATTCTGTCTCCCAAAGGAAATATGTCTTGGATCTACTGAAGGAAAGCGGCATTTGGGGTGCAAACTGCTATATCCCCTGTAGACCCAGTCATACCTGCTACATGGTGACATTCTTTGTCGAGGAAAGAACAATATCAAAGGCTTGTAGGGAAACTCATCTACCTCTCCCATACAAGACACGATATTGCATATGGTGTCGATCACCGTTAGTCGGTTCATGCATTGCCCTTTGAGCAACATTGGGATGCGATAAATAGAATCTCGAGGTATTTGAAGTCCACTCTGGCCAAGGGTTACACTTCACCAAGTCTGCATTGATAGATCCATCAAGGTCTACACCGATGATCTTCGATTGAAATTTGGATGCCACATAGATAGAAGGTCGACCACAAAGCACTTTGTTTCTATGTATGGGGCAATCTTGTTACTTGGAGGAGCAAGAAACAACCTCATCGTGTGTCAGAAGCAAGCGATGAAGTCGAACTCAGGGCACTTGTCTTAGGCATTTGTGAAGCTCTTTGGCTCAAAAGAGTACTTATCGAACTTCAGCTGACCTCTTCAAAGAACCTATCACACTCACTTTGTGATAATCACTCAAAGACTATGCATGGCAGAGGATCCAGTCCATCATGACAAAACAAAACATGTGGACATTGATGACACTTCCTAAAAGAAAAGATTGATGCCAAGATTATCCGGCTCAAGATGTTCCCCTCGTGAGACCAAAATGCGAGATATTCTCACCAAAGCTATTCCACCTCTCATGTTCAATAGAGACTAAGTAGCAAACTTGGTTTGCATCAACATATACAAACCAGTTTGAGGGGGTGTGGCAATATTCAAAGATCTTGATAAATCTCATTGAGGTTCAAGTAGTCTTGAACTGTGCCGGATTTTCTGTGTACACTTTATTTATTTATAAAGAGACATATTAATTGTAGTACATATAAACAATTAATATGTCAAACTCTAGTCATAGACATAGCTTTTACTCTAGTTCACTTTATGTCATAGACATTTATTATGTAAGAGACTAAAAAGTATCTAGCCTCGTTTATAGCTTTTACTTTTTTCTATGAAAGGTCACTATCTTGTCTAGGACCTTTCAAACTCCTCAATTGTATCTACATATACTCCACATTATCAATGAATAAAAGATAAGTTGAAGTTTACTCTTGTGTTAACACATTCTCAAACTCTCTTCACTAACTAACTCTTATCTAACTATCCCTTATGGTGTTCTTTCTAATGTCCAGTATAAGTTATTTCAATCATGTATTAGGAGTTGCAACACCCCCTCTCAAGAGAAAATCACTTCACTTTGTAGATGTTACATATAGGGTAGTAAGAAAGTAGGTTATGGAAAGTGTTTCTGTCCAGGGCCTTTGTAAACAGGTCAGCCAATTGCAAATGAGTGAAAATAAGTAGTGGTTTCAGCAAACCAAATTGGTATCTATCCCTTATTACATGACAATCTATCTCTATGTGCTTTGTTCACTCATGGAAAATGGGATTTTCCACAATGTACAAAGCACTCTTGCTGTCACAGAACATATGTATAGGTCTTTCTTGTTTTATGTTGAACTCTTGTTAACAGATAGGTCAACCATTGCAGTTCACAGGATGCAATTGCCATGGCCCTGTACTCTGATTTTGAGGAACTTCTAGAGGCTGTGGTTTGCTTCTTTGCTCTCTAACTTATCAATGAGTTCCTTAGGAATACTGAAAATTTTGTGATTGATCTTCTTGTGTCATCACAGCCAGGCCAATCTTCATCTACATATGCTTTGAGTTCTAATGATCCTTGTGCAGAAAATAAGATTCCTTGTCTGGGTGCATTCTTCAGGTATTTTAAGAGTCTATGTGCTGCCTTGAGTTGAAGTTCAGTTGGTGAATCAATGAATTGACTCAATTGTTGTGTAGACAAAGTGATGTCAGGCCTGGTTATGCCTAGGTATAGAAGTTTTCCAACTAGGCTTCTATAATAACTATTTGATTCTAACTTTGGAGAATCCTTGTTGTGCAGTTTTTGAGATGTGTCCATAGGAGTTTGTATTGGTTTGCAATCTGTATAACCATAGTCTTCTAGTAGTTCCACACGCTATGCCATCCTTTGATCTTGCAACTTCCAATCCCAGAAAGTACTTGAGATCTCCAAGATCCTTAATACCAAACTTTGAGTTTAGGAAACTTTTCAGGTCTTTAATCTAATCCATACTTGGACTGGTAATGAGGACATCATCAACATAGACCAGTAGAGCAATGAAATTATCATCTTGGCCTTTGACAAATAAGCTATAGTCATGTTTTGACTGTCTAAACCCCCTATCAAGCAAAGCTTGGGTTAACATGATATTCCACTGTCTGTTGGCCTGTATTAATCCATACATGGATTTTTTTAGTTTACAAACTTGTACAGGTTTTGAGTTGCAACCTTGAGGTATGGTCATGTAGACTTCTTCTGTAAGATCTCCATGCAAGAATGCATTGTTCACATCCAACTGTTGCAAATTCCAGCCTTTGGCAGCATCAATAGCAAGTAGAGTCCTAACAGAAGTAAGTTTTGCTACAGGAGATAATCCAAACCTAGTTGTTGAGTGTAACCTTTTGCTACAAGTCTGGCCTTGAATCTTTCCACTGAACCATCAGCATGTCTCTTTATTTTGTACACCTATTTACAGCCAATGGGAATCTTTCCTTTTGGTAAAGTAACAAGTTCCCATGTTCCATTTTTTTTGTAAAGCATCAATTTCATCTTGCATAGCTTTTCTCCATGATTCATATTTCACTACTTCTTCATAATGTTTGGGCTCATTAAGGAAATGTGCACTTAAGACATAGTTCTTGTAAGTGGTGGATAAATGTGTCAAGGAATCCACATTGTGGTTACTGTGTGGAGTAGTTCTCAATTTTGAATGATGACATACATAGTCATTCAAATAAGAAGGAATACCCCTGGATCTGGATGATTTCCTTGTTAAAGGAACATCAGTGACAAGGTTATTTACAATTTGGTTGTTCTGCGCCAAGATTATCATGTACAATTTCTTGTTGTTGTTCATGAGCTAGATCTTGACACTGTAATCATTCTGTATCTCAAGATTATATGATTGTAATTCTTCCATGAAAGGCAAATTAAGGAAGGGTAAAAGTATCAATATTACCTGAGGTTTCATGATATGGAAATGTGAGCTCATGAAAAATAACATCCCTGCTAATAAAGATATGTCTGGCCTGCAAGTTTAGAAGACAATAACCCTTGACATTTAGGGCATTACCTAAGTAGATAGATTTAATGCTCCTCTGAGCAAACTTATTACCACCAGTATGTAAATTGCAAGCATAAGCCAAACAACCAAAGACTTTAATACTTTTGTAATTAGGCACAGAACCAAAAAGCAATTCATAAGGTGATTTTTCATTTAAAACTGGAGTAGGCAAAAACATTAATTAGATTGACAGCATATATCACACAATATGTCCAGTGTATAACAGGTATCCTAGATTGAAACCTCAAACTTCTTGCCACATTAAGAATGTGATGGTGCTTTTTTTCCACAACTCCATTTTGCTGTGGAGTGTGCACCACAAAAGTTTGATGTACAATCCTCTTTTGGGCATAAAAATCAGGAATATTGAACTCAAGTCCATTGTCTGATCTCAAAACTTTTACTTTGGTATTAAACTGTGTTTCAACCAACATACAATATGTCTGAATCAAAGATCTAGCCTCAGACATAGACTTTAACATATAAACCCAAGTATACCTACTAAAAAATCATCTACAATAGTGAGAAAGTACATATGTCCATGAACACTATTGATCCTGTATGGACCCAGATGTCCATGTGAACCAAGGCAAAACAATGCACAATACTAGATTTACTCAAACGAATATTGTCTTTTTTGTTTTGCAAGAGGACATATATGGCATATTGCTTCTGTGTCTATTGTGACATCTTTGCAATGATGACTTAGGATCTGCAACCTTTTATGAGATGCATGACCAAGCGTGTAATGCCATAGCATGTGATGCTGCTTTGACTGATCTGAAACTTCAGACATAGAAATTGCATTAGATTGAGCATTGGAATGGCAAGCTTTATCAGCCTTAAGAATATACAATCCTTTAATTAGTTTAGCTGAACCAATCCTCTTCAAACTCAGCATGTCTTGAATCACATTAGAATCTAGGTAAAATTTGACATTATAAGCCCTAGTCCTTATCAACTTACTAATTGACATGAGATTGAAGCTAAACTCTGGAACACAAAGGACATCATCAAGTATTAAATCTTTATTAACTTTAACTTGTCCTATGAGTGTGATTCTGGCACTTTTACCATTAGGCATGCTAACTGTCAAATTGTCTATAGTCTACAAGTACTAAACAAAGATCTGTTGAACACAATATCAGTAGCTCCGGAATCAACAATCCAATAGTAGAGTTTAGCAATACGTGACCCTTCAGAAGATGGAAAATTGGTAGCTAAGGCTACAGAGTTGATTTTTGGATTTCCAAAATCCTGATTAGCTCTCAATAGGCTTAAGATCTGCGTCATTGTTCTTGGATGACATTATCCGAGAGTTGCATTGAACTCCTTACGGTTCACTTTGATCCCAAGAATCTAAACTAACATAATTTGCGAAGCTCTACTCTTCTTCCTCCGCCTGAAGTTTGGAGGTAACCATGCTTCTTATAGCAACGGTCAATTGTATGTCCTATCATTCCACAATGTGCACATTGTGGCTTCTTATTTCCATTGCTGAAATTCTTCCTGTAATTCTAATTTGGATTCGGTGCTGCCATAGCTGCTTTCTGAACTTCATTGGAACCAAGAACAGCTGCAGATTCTACAATCTTTGCACCAGAAGTGACCCCATAATGCTGCTGCTTTTATTTCTGCCATTGAAAACACAACTTTATTTGAAAGGCAAGGGTTCCAACATTAAAACCTGGGATTTGATGGCAGAATACTCCTTATTCAATCCCTTCAAGAACTTAATTACATACATCTTTTCAATGTACCCTTGAAACCGTTTCTTGCCACAATCACAATCCGGAGGAACAGTAGAGTCACCAATTGATCCCATAATACTTTCAATTTTGTGAAATACTGTGAAACAAAATGATTACCTTGTTTAGTGTTTTGGATTTCCTCCATTATGTCTGACAAGGTGTAGGTATCTCCTCCTCCAAATCTATCCTCAAGATCATCCCACACATCTTTTGGAGTTATGTAAGATGCAATGCTCTGTGATATATCACTGGACACCGAATTCACCAACCATTCCTTTACTATACTATTACATTGGCACCAAGGAGCATAATGGTTATCCGTTGGTGCAAGAAACTGGATGGAACCATCTACAAAACCCATTTTATTTTTGTAAGAGAGAGTTGTGGTCATAGAATCTTCCAATTATGATAATTGTTGTCATCCAACAACGGTGAACAATAATCAAAGCCGGATTTTCATTAGGATGAACAACGAAATTTGCAGGAGGAGTAGATACCTTGGATCTCCATTGAATAAAGTGAGAAAACTTCAAGAAATGAAGAAAGAAACTCTCGATTTGAAAGTGAAATCAAGTAAGAAACAAACGGAAACGAAAATCGAAGCTCAATAAAGCTCGATACCATGATCAAACCGAATCAAATGAGATAAAACAAGAAATACATGATGGAAAAGTAAAAGGGAATCATGAAACTTGTATTGAACAAGGAGAAGAATACAGTGTATCAGTCTATAATAATACTATTAGAAAACTTAAGCTATTGATACTACGCACCTGCTTTATATACTTAGATGGTGGTAGTGTTACAAAGTGGGTTCTAACTAACTAACAAAGTCTTAACTAACTACCCCTTATGGTGTTCTTTCTAATGTCTAGTAGAAGTGATTTCAATCTTGTATTAGGAGTAGAGCTGTTAAACGAACAGAGCCGCTCGTGAACAAGCTCGTGTTCGGCTCGTTAGTGTTCGTGATCGTTTGTTCGTTTAGCTTAACGAGCCGAGCTCGAACATGATTGTAGGCTCGTTTGCTTAACGAGCCGAGCTCGAGCTTGGTTCGCGAACGTTCGATTATGTTCGCGAACATGCTTATTATGTTCGCGAACATACTTATATAATGTTCGCGAACATGCTTATAATATATGTCTAACGAACCGAACTCGAGCCGAATTCGAGCCAAAGTCTAGCCAAAAGACAAAAAAATATGTCTAACGAGCCGAGCTCGAACGAGCTCGAACAGTTCATGTTTTAAACGAGCCGAGCTCGAACAGAATTTTTTGTTCATTTAACAAACGAACGAGCTCGAACGAGCTCATGAGCTTAACGAGCTCGAGTTCGAACAGCCAATACTCGGCTCGGCTCGGCTCGTTAACTGCTCTAATTAGGAGGTGCAACAGATCGAGTGACATTTGTGGATTGTGGGTGAAGGTGTTAGGATATGGATGGGCAGGACTACTCCGTAAATATGTGGTGGAGCCAGCCCACATGTGGTGGCCGGGAACTCTTGCTCAGGTTTCTCTTTTCCGGTATGTGTTACCCTGCGTGATGCTTCAATTTATATACATTATATATATATCTTTTTGGTTGTCGGGTTGGGTTGGGATCAACACTTTGTTTCGATACATGACGACCTTTCACCATTATTGATATAACTGCAGGGCATTACATGAAAAGGAAATCCAACGGTTGTCACGAGCGAAATTTTTCTTAATTGCACTAGCTTGTAGCTTCTCTTGGTACATAATTCCTGGTTACTTCTTCTCAACTGTTACAAGCATTGCATGGATTTGTTGGATATTCCCCAAATCAGTGACTGCACAACATGTAGGTTCTGGCTTGAATGGTCTTGGCATTGGAGCCTTTACACTCGATTGGTCCACTATATCATCCTACTTAGGCAGCCCTCTTGTTACACCTTTCTTTTCCATTGTCAATATTCTTGTTGGTTATATATTGCTCATCTATGTTTTCACCCCTATAGCATATTGGGGCTTTGACTTGTATGGTGCCCAAAAATACCCTTTATTCTCCACCAAGTTGTTTACCTCTCAAGGACATATTTATGACACAAATGTCATTGTTAATGATCAATTTGAGCTGGATTTAGACAAGTACAAGGAAGAAGGAAAGATACATCTAAGCATGTTTTTCGCTCTCACTTATGGCTTTGGTTTTGCTTCCACTTTATCCACCATCACACATGTGATCCTCTTCTATGGAAGGTAAAAATTCTCATACCTTTAGGAGCATTTAATAATGAAAAATATCAAAAGAAAATCCTCTAAAATACATTAATTCATCATCCCGTTGGTAGTTGATGATCGAGTAAAAATGCAAAACAATATTGTCCTTCAACTTGGTATATATAGTTAGAAATATTTGGTTATATTCTTTGTTTTGAAATTGTCTCTTCTTCAACATATGGTGCTTAATTTCACATAAAGTCACATTTACAGGGACACTTACAAAAGATTTCGGTCTTCGAACAAGGAGAAAGAGGATGTGCATACAAGATTGATGAAGAAGTATGAGGACATACCTTCATGGTGGTTTCATGGCTTGCTTGGGGTGACTATTGTAGTTTCTCTAGTCTTATGCATTGCTTTGAACAAGCAAGTTCAGTTGCCATGGTGGGGATTCCTCCTTTCATGTTTCATTGCAATCATATACACGCTTCCAATCAGTATCCTCGTTGCCACCACAAATATGGTAAGCATAAAATATTCCAATTTTCATCACTTGTAATTAGTAGTATCGATAATAATTACACCAAATATACGAAAGGAAATCAAGCATGTTTAACGTAGCGGATAACAAAATTTGATTTTCTGTTACGAAGAGTCCATTTTGTTTAACCAATTAATACATAATAAAGTATACAAAAGAGTCATACCAGATTGAACTAATTAGATCAACGATTATCTACGGTTGATGGTCCAAACACCGTGCCGTCCAGCCTCTAATGCTAAACTACACAAACAACCGCCAGAATCCTCGAATGACTGCTACCGAAAAAAATAGACTGCTAGGTCGCATATTCTTCCCAAACCTCTCAAAAGAAACTATATTTTCTTCGCTAAATTATTATAAGAATATTGTGGTATAAAAGAGTCTGCAGACAACTCCCTTTTATAATGGTGAGTGGCGCCCCATAACATACCAATTGGTTTGAGTTAGCTCATTGATTTGGAGTAGGGAATAAGAACTATTTTCCCAAAAGAATAAGGATTTAAGATATCAATTAGATATTTGATTGATTATCATTAAGTATTTTCTTTAATCTTATTTATGATATAAATTTCATATCTTATATATATATAAAACTAAAAATATTTATTCATAGTAAATAAATATTAGATTTAATTTCCACTATGACCCATTATGGTAGACATAAATAAATCATTATTTGGTTATCACTATAACCACAATTTAATTTCGGCTAGTCGTCTACATGTGTGACCCGATACGCTTCTGAATATGTTGGCCGTAAGTACAAAGTGTATTTACAAAAATACCATTTACACTTAACGATCGTGGTTGGCATCTAGCAATGCAACATGACCCCCCAATGATCGGAAAAAGTCAAGTGCTATGATTACAAATTTTCATGTCAAACGGTTACTGTGTAAATAGAATTCTTTCGCAAATGCAATATTCATACAGTCGTTATTCGAGTGTCGATACATCAATGACCGTATCTTATAATCTGAATATTATATACTCTCAAAGTAACAATTTACTTTCGCTTTGCAAAGATTTTTTGACGATAAAACTTTCCTTATAAGAAGACCCTTTCGAATATTCATTAATACGATTAGGAAATGAGAATTCCTGAAGAGCGACACAAATGCTACGCATTCTTCAATATCACACTCAATCACTACCGCACGATCGCCCTGTGACTATGAGAAACATCAATAATGTCAAAACATGACAATCCACACTATGATGTTATGAAGACTCCGGTCTAAGGATAATTACGAAACCGCACATTGTGCTATACTAAATAAAGTAAGTAGGTCAGTATGCATTCTTTAATACACGTCCACGTATAGTCCAAGTGTCTCCACACTTCGATAGATGAGATCTGTCACTATCTTTACAAGATAGAAGACATCTAATATGTGCTAGTCTAACCGTACTATTAATGTTCTATTTAATAATATATTCGACTAGAGATATTTAATTATCAAATCATTCAAAGTGATTTGAGATCCAATCAATCATAATCACTATTATGATTTATCTATTACGTTTTTAACACTAAGGACATTATCATATACGCAATATCATGATTGATTCGTTAAACGAATAAATAATTACAAAAAAGTCAATTTATATATATATAAATATAAAAGTGTAGTAGAAATGATCTGGTCCGGTCGGATCCGGTCCAACACGATTGGGTTTAAGGCACTACACTAAAAATATATACATAAAACACACTCTCACCACACACTTCGTTTCACGTGACTTCATGTTAAATTATCATCTCTTCCCTAAGATAGTTTTAGAGAGACGATAACTCTACATGTTACGATATCATAAGATCATGAGTTCAAACCACCAGTATTGTCTTCCCATATATAGTGTTTAAGTGCTGGGTCTCTTTGATGTTATAGTTTCTCTTATATGACCATGATTTGATAGAGATTGTAACTCACCATGGTATATGAGTAGAAGGTCATGTTTTCAAACATCTCTGCCAACATTGTGTTTCCGTTTATATTATTTAAGTGTTAGACCTCTTTGTTCATCATATTGTCATTATACGACGACTTTGTGTGCCTTGTGTAAGCCATGACTTTTTGTTATTGACTCACACTCGAAGGGCTTGTTGAAAATAAATGTGCTTAGTACAACTTACCTACTTCTTCATCAACAACTTAGGACTTGTTTAGATATGGTATGGTATCAGAGCACAATGTTATAAGTTCAAACTTCTCCGTTATATTGTCTTTTTATATTTTTCAAGTGTCGAACCTCTTTGTTGGGTTTGTTATGCATGTTTATGTGTCTTTGTATGTCATGTTGACCCATAATCTTTGTAATAAGCCTATATATCGAATTCAATTTTATTTAACATGTAAGTTACTTACATCATAAACAACTTAAGATGTTTGGAGAGATGATAATTCTACCTGGTATCTGAGCCAAGCCAAGACTTTGCCCATTATCATCCAGGTTAGCGTGAGGGGGTCTTTCGAATTATTTGTTTTACCAACAATTGAATCTTGTTACTATTTCACCTGCCAACATATTGTGAGATGAACTTTCTAACCTCACATAACTGAGGCTTAGGGTTAACTGGTTAAGTAAGTTCAAAATTATTTGCCATGATAGATGTGGCTAATATATTACCAATGTCTCAAAATGTAAGTTCGTTAGAGTTTTTCACACAAATTAAGAAAGTTGGATAAATTGGTTATGTGTCATTAATTTTGATAAAAAAAAAAACTTAAATGACCTTTGCATGTTATTAATGCTTAGTAGTGAAAAGTGGGTGGGTAAATAATAAATGATAGGCAAAAAAAGAAATATGTAATAAATGCGTCATTGGTTATCTAAATAGACATATATTATGGAACAAAATCAAAAAGCTAAAACAGATTTACATTTTAAGATTTTAGTAGTATGTGCCAATTATAAAATAGGAGGGAATATTTTTAGCCATAACGATTGTGGATAATATTCAAAATACATTAGCCTTATTATAAGAATTCCCTTTTGGGACTGTTTTCGTGGATAAAAGTTAACATTAGACGTGACGAATTGTCATGGAAAAAAGTCATTTTATTGTAGTGAGCCCAAGATTTGTCATTGATTCGCCTTCTGATATGGAAGATATTTCTCATGGTATCCGAGTAGGAGGCTCCACATTGTCTAACCATTAATGTTGTTCTAGTGTTGAACATTTTGTTTGCCTTGTTGTGTGCCCTTATAAGCCTTTTTGTGCCCTAATTAAGTTCCTTCGTTATTTTTGTCATTGACCCAATATTGATGGGGCGTGTTGAAGTCTGTTATGTTTTATATGTAAATTATCTAACCAAAACAGTTTACACTTGTTAGAGAGATTGTAATATTCAACATTTAAATATCACGGGTTTGAGTTGTGAAAACGTATAAGAATATAGAAAAACAATTGTTCCAGCTGATCCATTTATATATTGTTAGTTCATATAGACAATCAATTTGCTTTAAAATAGTTAATATCCATTTCGGTGAAAACAAATGTATTATATTTTGCAGGCAGCAGGACTAAACGAAATGACAGACTACATTATGGGGATTTTGTATTCCGGAAGACCAGTTGCTAATATAGCATTCAAAGTTTACTGCGTAAGTGTATGGCAGGCTATCTCTTTCCTCGGTGACTTCAAGCTTGGTCATTACATGAAAATACCCCCACGATCAATGTTTTTGGTCCAGGTAAAACATAATTTCCATTTGTAGAATAAGTCCAAATTGACATTGTAACGATGCGCTGATAGTTTAATTTGATCCACAACATTACGGAATAAGGATCATACCTCCAGCCATAGTATCCGATTAAAGTGTCGGTTTCACCTTGTCCAGTTAGCCGCCGTCCGCTGTAGCCGCCTGCTCGATAGAAAACCCTAGCTGTTGTGCGTACAAGGGGAGGGGAAAATATTTTGCTATTTTGAGTCTTCTAGTCTCTGCCTATTACCGAATGAATGTCTTTCCGAGTAGATACATGCATTTCTCTTTATATAAAGCGAGACAAAGGGACCGAAGCATATTGAATAATCTAGAATAAAAACCGTAGCCATCATAGGTTTTTCTATAATACTTATTTATTTATTAATAAACCAATTTATTAGCCAACGATAATATTATAATAACTAAAATAATATTATAATAACTAGAGGGCCACATAATTATCTTAATTACGTAAATGATAATTCTTACATTCTCCCACTTGGCCCGAATAGTTATGTTAGCTCAACATTAGCGAGTGACTACAAAATTTTGCATGCCCAAAATGCCACTCTATGGTTTATTAATATGCTTCAACTAATTGATACAAGTACAAGAGCGTGGCGGTGATGCTCTATTAATTGAACGTTTCTTCCGCAATTACGATGTACAATACCAACTAATCAAGCAACTCGATGAATGAACTCAACAAAAATGTCATTCAGTCCACTCAAAATGTGTTTAAAAGAAACACTCCATAAATACATGAAACCAAAATACGCGTATAGTCATGTAACAAGAGAAAACGGTCTTATCATAACGAAAAATAGCAACAACGAAAATCAGAAAAAAACACATCAGCCAATGAGCCCCATGTTGACTACATGATCCTTAAACACAGTAGGAGTCAATCCTTTCGTCATAGGATCAGCAATCATCTCAAAAGTGCTAGCATGCTCAAGGGTGATATCTCCTCTCTGAATATGATCTCTAACTACCAAATACTTTATGTCGAGATGCTTAGCTCGACTTCCACTTTTATTGTTTTTAGCAAAATACACTATGACTGATCATCACAATAAATCTTTAATGGTCTTTCAACAGAATCGACCACTTTAAGACCACGAAGAAAATTCTTCAACCATAAAGCTCTGTGTAGTCGCTCCATAACAAGAGATGAACTCGGCCTTATAGTGGATGAAGCAACAATAGGTTGCTTCACACTTTTCCAAGATACAACGACTCTCGCTAATAGGAAAATGTATCCAGTAGACTTAAACGAGTCCTCACATCCAAAGATAATCGACATCACAATAGCCAACCATCTCCAAATGTTGAGTGTCCGAATGTTAGCTTGAAATCCTTGGTACCTTGCAAGTACCTAAGTGTTCTCTTGGCGACTTTCCAATGATCCATGCCAGATTGCTTTGATATCCGCCTAACACGCCGATTTCGCAAAGCAATATCAGGTCTAGTGCGGCACTGTGCATACATAATGCTCCCAACAAGGGAAGCATAAGGAAAATTCCTCATTTGATCCATTTCCAATTCATTCTTGGGGCCTTTGTTTAACACTAAACTTGTCCCTTTAACAATAGGTGAACTTATGGGTCTACAATTACTGCATATCAAACCTTTTCAAAACTCTGTCAATATAGGCCCTTCGAGATAATCCCAATGTCCTCATGGACCTATCTCTATGGATCTCAATGCCAATGACACAAGATGCCTCACCCATATCCTTCATATCAAAGTTTTGACCCAGAAACTTCTTAGTTTCATGCAGCAAACCCAAATCACTGCTTGCAAGTAATATGTCATCCACATACAGTACTAGAAATATAAACTTGCTCCCACTCACTTTAAGGTATATACATTGATCCACCACGTTCTCAACAAAACCAAAAGATGAGATCACTTTGTGGAACTTTACATACCATTGACGGGAAGCTTGCTTAAGCCCATATATGGATTTCTTTAGCTTGCAAACAAGCCCTTCTTTTTATCAAAACCTTCAGGTTGGTACATGTATACCCTCCTCATCAAGATCCCCATTCAAAAAGCCGTTTTGACATCCATTTGATGAAGCTCTAAATCAAAATGAGCCACCAATGCCATGATGATTCTAAATGAATCCTTCGTAGAAACCGGAGAGAATGTTTCATGGTAATCAATGCCTTCTTCTACGAGTGAACCCTTTAGCCACGAGTTCAGCCTTATAACGCTCCACCTTGCCGAAGGATCCCGCTTAGTTTTGAAGACCCATTTGCATCCCACTATAGATGCATTTTTCGGCATAGAACAACATCCTGGACATCGTTTTTGGCCATGGATTCCATCTCCTCTTTCATGGCACCATACCAAGTGTCGGACAAAATACCATTCATGGCTTCACCAAATGACGGTGGATCAAGATCAAGTCCAACATCATAGTCGACTCACGGAGATAAACAACATAGTCATCGAAATGGCGGACCTCCTCACTCGAGGATCTTCTAACTCCCACTTGATCAAGCGTATCTTGACTAGTAGGATTGTTATCCACTTGTGGTTCTTCATGTGGTTCCTCTATCGGTGGTTGTTGTAATGGTTGCACCTCAATCCCGTCTTGAGGACTAGGTTGAGGATTAACCAATATTACTCCATGTAAAGGTGTTGTGAAGTTTCCTTACTTCTTCAAATACCACCACTGGGTCGAACCACTCCCACTGGACTCATGATCCTCGAGAAATCGCGCATTTCGTGACTCTACATCTTTGATGGAGTTTGAGGACAATAAAACCTAAACCCTTTGGAGTTTACGGATAGCCAACAAAATAACCACTAATTGTTCTTTCATCCAACTTCTTAATGTGTGGGTTGTAAACCTCACTTCAATTGACAACCCCAAACGTGCATATGATACAAACCGGGCTTCCATCCATTCCAAATTTCAAAAGGTGTTTCGTAAGCATTTAGAGGACCCTATTTAAAATATACACAGCGGTTTTTAAGGCTTCACCCCATAAGGTAATAGGTAGACTGGAGTTGCTCATCATGCTTCTAACCATGTCCATAAGTGTACGGTTCCTTCTTTCAGCAACACCATTTTGT
Organism: Gentiana macrophylla; assembly: GCA_026214975.1. Lineage (NCBI taxonomy): Eukaryota > Viridiplantae > Streptophyta > Magnoliopsida > Gentianales > Gentianaceae > Gentiana > Gentiana macrophylla. Next base: position 28,293,678 of record CM047814.1, read on the forward strand.
TGTGGTGTGCCAGGCATCGTGTATTGTGCGATAATGCCTTCACTAGAAAGGAACTGTGCAAATGGTCCAGAAGCTTGACCCTTGTCAGTGAACCTACCATAATATTCACCACCCCTATCAGACCTCACAATCTTAATATTCTTTTCCTTTTGATTCTCTACTTCTGCTTTGAAAACTTTAAAGACATCAAGTGCCTCACCCTTTTCAAACAGAAGGTAGACATACATGAATCTGGAAAAGTCATCAATAAATGTGATAAAATATTTTTGTCCATTAAGACATGGGGTTGTGAATGGTCCACATATATCAGTGTGTATGATCTCTAACAATTGAGAACTTCTTTTGGCACCTTTAGTGGACTTGTTTGTCTGCTAGAGTTTTTAAGACTCCATCTTTCACCAACCTTTTAATTCTTTCAATGGAGATATGTCCCAATCTCCTATGCCAAAGTCGTGATGAGTTCTCATTAATAATACTACGTTTATTGCCAATTTCACTAGTGTGCAAAGACAACAAATTATTCTCAAAAATGGAATCTAATTTGAATTTTGAATAAATTTCCATCCAAATAACCGGAACCAACAACTTTATTGAATTTCAAAACATCCACAACATTATTATGAAAATGAAAACCATAACCTAAACGAGAAAGTCTTGAAAGTAAATAAGGTTCCTAGAAAACGATGGAACATAAAAAGTGTTTTCCAAAATCAAATGAAAACTGACTTCAAAATCACTTATAACTTCCCACTCCTCAACATGAGAACGCATCTTGTTTCCGGAATAGATGTGTAGCTCATTTTCTTTGGTTTCTCGAGGTTTGGAAGCCTCGCACATGATTGGCAATGTGAATTGTACAACAGAATCAATCCACCAAGTATTATTGAAATGTCAAAGCATAAAGAGATTCATGACACACAAAAATAAGATTACCTTTCTTCTCAAGCCAAGACATAAACTTCGGGCAATCTTTCTTGAAATGGCCTGCTTTCTTGCAAAAGCAGACATCTGTCTTTCCAAAAGTTTGCGATCTTCATAGGGACACTATTTTTGCCTTTGTCTTTCTTGAACTTGTCTTTGCCGATTCTCTTCAATTTGAGACACCAAATAGGCGCTTTCATGTGTCTCGAGCCAGCCTCTCTTCCTCTTGCACACACATGGTCAAACATTCATTAATGAGACCACTTATCTTTCGTGTGTTATACGATATCTTAAAAGGCTCATATTCGTGAGGAAGAGAGTTCATGATGAAGTGAACGAGAAATGCATCGTAATCTGAATCTCAGATTATTCGGTTTGGCAGCGATGTCCATCATCTCCATAATGTGCTCACGCACAGTGTGCTTCTTATCATGCACCATCGAGGACAACTTTTTCATCAAGGCACTCCCAACAGACTTCTCAGATGCGATAAACTGCTGCTCAATAGCAGCTAAGTAAGTTTTCGCTTTGCCTGTATCAGAAATGGAGCTTTTGAATGGTTTGGGAATTTTGGATTTCATGAGCATCAAACTTAAACGATTGGATCGCTCCCACCGCTCATGAGCTAGTTTCTCATCTGACGAACTAGATTCCGTAAGTGCTGGTGGTGCATCCTTACGGATCGCCAGATCCAAGTCCATGCAACCCAATGTCAAGAGGATAGCCTCTTTCCATTCACCAAAGTTTTCACCAGTAAGCATTGGAATGACAGAAGAATCGAAAAATGCAGTCGTAGGTAAAGCTGAAAATAACCATGACAACAAATATATATAAGTTATGAAGCATACATTCAAAATGAATCAACAAATGTTAATTCAGAATTAGTAAATTCAAAACCTTCCTGTGGGTAAATGTCGTAATCATTACATAGAATTTACTTTCAAAAATAATAAGACTGAGAATTAATTGATGAAGCGGGATGATCTGCACTGTGGGCATAAGAATGTCCTCTTCCAATATCAAGTCTCATCTTATTTCAATTAATCTCATAAAAATAATTGCCTCCTGTGGGGCAGGCATTATTTCAATGAATTAATTGGTCAATAGGTGTGTATCACTTAATCACTTATCGTTATGTGAAAATCAATTATTATTTATCACACACTCCGGATCTTTGTGGCTACTACCTAACGCATGAAAACAATCTCTCAATGTGATACACAAGGTATGATTAATTAGTCTCTACAAAGTATACAAAATTAAACAAAATATGCATACTTGCGGGAGTCGTAAATGGACTAATTTAACATACCTTTAAGTAAACTTTATAGCTCTAAATTGCTCCAGTATTAACAAAACATCATAATTTAGAGACTAATACCAAAGAACCTACTAGGCAATATTATGTATAGCAATTAAGCGAGACATTTAGAGTAGCTAATAAGCAATTCAACCAAACTATGTACTACTGTTTCCTCCTTTTTTTTATAATACTAACGATGAAGAATGTATATATGATGCGATTGATTGACGGCAACAAGGAAAGCATTACCAAAAGATTACCTCTCCATTATGATCAATCGATTGAACAAATAACCAAAAACAATTGAACAGTAGCATGCATATATCACATATATATTTCTCCATTAACATTGAACAGTAATATATATACCCTACTCACGACGGCGCAAAAAAAAAAAAAAAAAAAATTGGGAACCAAAACGATTCATGATGATCGGGCACTATAATCAGTAAAGGACACTGGCGCTCCGATACCACATGATAGTTTAATTTGATCCACAACATTACGGAATAAGGATCATACCTCCACCATAGTATCCGATTAAAGTGTCGGTTTCACCTTGTCAGATTAGCCGCCGTCAGCTGTAGCCGCCGCTCGATAGAAAACCCTAGCTGTTGTGCGTACAAGGGGAGGGGAAAATATTTTGCTATTTTGAGTCTTCTAGTCTCTGCCTATTACCGAATGAATGTCTTTCCGATGGTACACAGACTCTCTTTATATAGGCGAGACAAAGGGACCCAGAAGCATATAGAATAATCTAGAATAAAAACCGTAGCCATCATAGGTTTTTCTATAATACTTATTTATTTATTAATAAACCAATTTATTAGCCAACGATAATATTATAATAACTAAAATAATATTATAATAACTAGAGGGCCACATAATTATCTTAATTACGTAAATGATAATTCTTACATGCGCTTGAAAACGGACGAGATATCGGATTTCACCACTCCTCGTGCCAAACACACAACACCTAAATAACGAGAATGGACCTAGTACCCTAACTATAAATAAGGGTCAGGAGCCCGTCATAGGCCTAAGGGCCGAATTGAGTCCTCATGAAGGAAAGCTGCTCAGGTCGTCCCCCGATCCACCGCATGTCGGTCAGGACAGGGTGGGGGTGGACCTACTCAGCTCGGTCGAATCGACCTTAACATCTCGCCGCAGGTCGGCTAGAGAGTATAATAATAATAATAACAACAATTCTACAATAATTATGGAAAGAATCTCAAACATTTAAGGCTCTGATCCTCATCATTTAAACACAGATATTCGAAATTCATAATTATCTTCTAAAATCAAGAGATAACTTGAATGACACGGCGAAAGAGTCCACCATGGACACGGCCCATGCAGGCTTAGGGCACAACCGCCCCTATATAAACGTTCACAAAGAAATACGGCAGACTTGATTCCAACAGAGGCGTTGGATACATAGGCACCCTAGAGAAAATCCCACGCTCAGTCTAAATCACCCCCTAAAAGCTCCTTTCCACATTCATATTTTTCTTGTTCATTTGTCCTCAACCAATTACCACTAGATTAAACGACCTAGATTTTATACTCGACGAATTTCGTATCGTCAAAAACCATAATGAAACAACATCGTATTGCTCAACACGTGCTCAATACATGAATAGTATATGTCATGTCAGCCTCACATAACAATCTCATCATAACATGTAAAGTTTGGAAGCAATAAATAAAAAGCTAAAATGAAATGGGCTTGGAATAATGATTCACAGAAGTTCTTCTTCATGTGATGCATAACCACCAATGTAGCGACAAGCCTAATTAGTTTTTCCAATCTTTATTTCATGTAAAACAAAAACAAAACAAATACTACTAGAAATCAAACGAAGAGGAAATTAAAACTAATTATTGTTTGTTTCATATAGCTAATTGGGACAATTATAGCTGGCACAATCAACATTTGTACAGCATGGTGGTTGCTACACTCTATTGAAAACATATGTCAGGAAAATCTTCTCCCTCCAAATAGTCCATGGACATGTCCTTATGATCGGATCTTCTTTGATACATCTATAATATGGGGTTTAGTTGGACCTAAACGAATTTTCGGTGCTCAAGGAAACTACCGTTCCATGAATTGGTTCTTTCTAGGTGGGGTTTTAGCACCAATTATGGTTTGGTTACTTCACAAGGCTTTTCCAAAGCAAAAATGGATCCCTCTAATTAACTTGCCGGTACTTCTCGGAGCTGCAGGTGGCATACCTCCAGCGATGCCTCTAAATTACAACGCATGGATAGCAGTGGGTGTTACGTTCAACTATTTTATTTTCCGATACAGAACGAAATGGTGGCAAAGATACAACTACATCCTTTCTGCGGCTCTAGATACTGGGGTGGCTTTCATGGCTGTAGTATTGTACTTAACCTTTGGCTCAAGCAACAAAGGAGTGGCTTGGTGGGGGACACAGGGAGAACATTGTTCATTAGCATCATGTCCAATAGCCAAAGGCATTGCGGTTGATGGTTGCCCTTTGTACTAATTTCCCCCATATGCCCCAGATTTGGGTAATAGTGTAATTTTAATATCAATCAAACACTTGATAAAGAATAGGGTAATTATAGACTTACTAACTCAAGTCTACACCATATTTACACCCAATATAATTTTGTGGTTGTGATTTTTTCAAGTTTTTTTTTTTTTCTAATCTTTTTACAAGCGAAAAACACGTAATGAGATAATGATGGTGTAAAAATGGTGTACATTTGAAGAAGTAACTCTATCACTCCCCCCGAAAGAATATTGTTATAACACATTTTTAAATTAAAGATTTAATTATATGTACACCAATATTTTCCCTACCATAATTATCTCTTTATGCATTAATACTTTTAAACTAAAGATGACAAAATAAGTATGGCATAATTAACTTTTTTTACCATACTCGATTAACACTACAATGCATAAATGAAGTGAGTGAGATAAAATGAATAATTGACAAATGTTTCTATATATGGTAAAGGAGGGAAATACATATTTACTAATTTTATAATGATCCGGGATCAAAAAACAGGACCACTATATCAGTATTTTTATCTAATAGGAAATTTTAGAGCAAAGTAGTTTTTTTATCATTCTGAATTTATCTTTTATTCTATTGGTCAGGGATCAACAAGTCAGATTTGGTTTTAGACCAAGATTTTATCTTGTGTACAATTAAATACAATTCTAACCATCCTACTACTAAGACAACTTAGACCAGTGACCTAAAATTACATAACCCCAGCGTGAGGCATTAGTCTACTACTGATGTTGAAGTTTCTCGAGAATTCATAGCATGAGAATACATATATATACCCAGGGGTGGATCTAGGTAGAGTATATGGGGGTCACGGACCCCGCTTAAAATAAAAATATTCTGCATTTTTTACTTATAGAAAAATATTTCGAATCCCGTGAAAAAAATTATTTACTGTGTTAAATATTTACGGACCCGCTGAAAAAGAATTCTGGGTCCGCCACCGTATATACCAATACCCAACAAAGAATCAGTTGACACATATAATGCAAATGATTCTATAATACTTTCTACCCAATTCTGCATGTCAATACAATAAACTCAATAGAAATAAAATATTCAAGATAATAATGTGCATGTCAGAATAATAATATTTCGTTTTCACAAAATAACACGTCTGCTATTTTCCAAAAATCAAAATATTACAGAAGTAGAATCAAAAAACACCGAGCCCAAAACCTTCTAAAGCTAAAGGGGGGCCCGGGACACCTCATCTTGTCATTTCGTCGCGGGCCAAAGAAGCAATGTCACTCGATCATTATCAAACCGGCGCATCGCAACTAATAGAAAAAAAAACTACTAGACTAGACTACGAGTTCATAAAACCGAATGGTGGAACTCTAGGATCAAAGAGTCCACCGCATGTACATGTCCCGGTGGAACTGCACTGCACCGCTATAACTATGAAACTCTCATATGAAATTCTAATTTTATCTTTGTTTAATGTTTTGTGTTACTAGTATAATAAGTGTATACTTTTTTGCCCATAAATCGAGTTTTTTTTCCCTTCAAAATTTCTTACAATTTAATTTTTATCGTATAAGACTCAACATCACTACGTACTATATAATAATAAAGATCTTTGTACGAATCCAGCGTTACAACCTTGTCTCTTTGTCTCTCATGCCTTTGAATAAAACAAAAGCCGAAGGGAAAAGAATTGAAAAAAATGAAAAGGACCCCTTTATCTTTGGGGATTAGATCACTTGTTTAATTTGTGGCGAAAAATAAATATTCATAAATAAAAAATAAAACTAATAAAGCGTGGTGAATATTTATTATAGTATAAAAAATGTAAAAACATGTTAATTCACTAGTTGTAAGTTGTAAGTTGTATGTAAGTGATTCTGAAATAAAATTGTATCTAAGTGATTCAGAATCACTTAGATACAACTTACAAGTAGTGAATTAACATGTTTTTACATTTTTTACTATAATAAATTTTCATTATTATATATCAATAAATTCTACATTATAATTATTAATATAACCTTAAAAAAATTATTAATATAGTGCTTAAAAAAAATATTAGTGTAAAAATATTTTGTATGACTGGTTAATTATTTTAAATTGAATATGCCCGGTAGTTGTGTTTGATCAAGAATCAAACAAAACTCAAAGAAGGACTGTAATTAACCTAGAATTAAACAAAAAATAAAATAAAACCAAACATATCATGAGATCAAATTAAAATATCACCTCTAGTTATCTTTGTTGCACCCCTTTCAATTCATTATACGTACTCCATCTTCCTAGCTAACTTCCAATAATATTTGCCATGGAAACATGGGGGGAAGAAGTAGAATCAAAACACACCAAGCTGGGCTCCTCCGAGTTCATAAAACCGAAGGTTGAAGAAGAAGAAGATTCACCAATAGAACAAGTCCGGCTAACCGTATCCAATCAAGATGATCCGACACTCCCTGTATGGACCTTCAGAATGTGGTTCTTGGGTCTGATATCATGTTGCCTATTGTCTTTTCTCGACCAGTTCTTTGCTTACCGGACCGAGCCATTAGTGATTACTCAGATCAGTGTTCAGATAGCTAGTCTTCCGATCGGGCGATTCTTGGCTGCCGTCTTGCCGGAGAAAAAGTTTAGGATACCGGGTTTTGGAGAGAGGTTGTTCTCATTGAATCCAGGGCCGTTTAATATCAAAGAGCATGTTATGATCACTATATTTGCTAATACTGGTGCTGGTTCAGCTTATGGGGTCTCCATTGTTAACGTCATCATCGCTTTTTATCACCGGAAAGTTTCGTTTTTAACTGGTTGGTTGCTCGTCATAACCACACAGGTGAAATTAATTATATGTTTATTCTCTGGTGTCTCTTCCCCTTTTCTTTGGAATACATTGCTGCAAATTCTATATGTAGCTTCGTATAGCTATAATATATGGATACACAACGTATACGAATGAAGGGTAGTGATAGAGTTACATCCTCGTCTACAACATCATCATTTCACAACATATTTTTCATTTGTAAAAAGATAAATAAAAAATAAAAATTACAACCATATAAAAATGATGTAGATTTTGAGACTTTATCATTAATTACCCATGAATCAAACTAATTAAACATATACTACCTTCATCCCAAAATGGTAGTCCATTTGGGGTTACATTGAGAAAGTTATTAAATTAAGTATTGTGTCATTAATTTTAATGAAAAAAATTCAAAATGACATTTGATTATTATTAATGCAGAGTAGTGAAAAGTATGTGAGTAGATAATAAATTATGGGTAAAAGGAGAAAAATATAATAAACGTTTTCTTGGTTATTTAAATGGACTTACATTATAGGATAAAACAAAAAAGCTAAACGGACTTACATTTTGGGACGGATGTAGTAGCATACAAGTTGCTGATTGAATATAGGAAAATGATACGTGCACTACACATATTGTGTAGTGCACATACACTACATAAAGAATGACCAATGAATGAAGTGTATCCATGTGAGATGAATGGACATGAATGTGCAGTGCACATCCACTACACACTACGTGTAGTGGATGTATCACCACTAGTAGTGGCGGATCCAAAACCAAAGTTCAGTGGGATCACGCATCATAAAAATGTAGTAACTCTAAAAAAATCCGGGTATGACGAGTAATTATGTCAAAATCACTGTTGTGTTATTCGTTGTGGCACAACCGTTGTGTTCGTATCATTACTCTTTACACCATCATCATTTTACCACATATTCTTCACTTGTAAAAAGATAATTAAAAAATTAAAAAAATAGAAAAAATCACAACCATGTAATTGAAAATGGTGTAGACTTGAGGTGGTGACTCTATTATTACCCGTGGATCAAACTAATTAAACGCCAAGATGTAAGTTCATTTGGGGTTTTTCATACAGATTAAGAAAGTTAGCTAAATTGGTTATGTGTCATTAATTTTGATGAAAAAGTCTAAATTAACCTTTGACTATTATTAATGCAGAGTAGTGAAATGTGGGTGAGTAGATAATAAATGAGGGTTAAAAGGAGAAAAATGTAATAAATACTTTCTTGGTTATTTAAATGGACTTAAATTATAGGACAAAACGAAAAAGCTAAACGGATTTACATTTTAGGACGAAGGTAGTAATATACACGTTGATGATTGAATATAGGAAAATGATATATGCAGACTACTGCATATTATCTTTGTGCATACATACACTACATAAATGATGGTCAATGATTGAAGTATATCCATGTGAGATGAATGGACAAGGATGTGTAAGTGCACATCCATTACACACTATGTGTAGTGGATGTATCACCACCGATGAGTGGCGGATCCAACCAAAGTTCGAGTGGTCACCCAGAAACAAAAATGTAGTAACTCTAAAAACATTACAGGTTGGGACGGGTAATTGGTCAAAATTTACAGGTTGGACGAGGTAATTAGGTCAAAATTTTCATGTCGGAATCGGGTTCTTGCGGGTAATTAATTAGGTCCAAATTTTTTTCTTTACCAAAACAACATCGTTTCGCAATTTTTTGTTAAATTTGAGTGGGGTCACATGGATCCGCCCCTGATCACCATCCATATAGGACATAAAGGATGGTCAATGATTGAGGTGTATCTCTATGAGATGAATGAACAAGAATGTGTAGTGCACATCCACTACACACTATGTGTAGTGATGTATCACCACCCTTGAATATATATTGACATTCTCACCGAATAAATGCATGATTCTGCTGTCAGCCTACACGAATGACACTACACAAACGACACTACACAAATGTGTAGTGCACATATATACCATTTCTAAATCATGTAGTAGAAATGACACTATACAAATGTATAGTGCAAATACCATTTCCCTTAGAGTTTAGATTGTTGGCCCTGTATCAAATTTTTTTTTTTTAAATTAAATATATGTAGATACATGCGATTCATGATTTCATGTACTCTATGTAACATAAAAGTAATGACATTATCAACTTGTATTCTAAAATGTGTAAAGCCCCTTGGCTGCACTAAAAGAACTTGTCCGTCCTTCAATTGTTCCAATTGATTAGTAGATGTTAAAATTTATAAAATTTGAAAAAAAAAAAAAGAAAAAAAAAAAGAGTGATTTATGAAAGTGACGAGAAAAAGATATGTTGAATAACTACAAATTAGAATTCCCTTTTGAACATTTCTTCATTGTATTGGGAGAGTGACATTTGTGGACTGTGGGTGAAGGTTTTAGGATATGGATGGGCTGGACTACTCCGTAAATATGTGGTGGAGCCAGCACACATGTGGTGGCCGGGAACACTTGTTCAAGTTTCTCTTTTCCGGTAAGTCTTACCATACTAAACTTTTACCATTATTTGAAAACCCTTCTAAATTCCTTTCATATATTTGGAAAAGAACAATTCATTACACAACTCTCCCTAAATTAATTTCGTATAACATACGAATACTGGGGAAAATAATGCCAGTAGATGTGGTGATCTAATTATACCTGTCGTAATGTTTGTAAAATAGTTGCTATTGATTTTCAATATATTTCTTGATAATCGTCTATAAAATTATTAAGTGGTATTAACTCATATGATTTGTATTACAATGTGTATGAATATATACAATACAATGGAATATTCTAGAGCCTCTACAATAAATGTGCAATAAATGCGTATACACAATATGTAATGCCTCATGCTCGGTAAAATAAGAGAATGTTCACCCCCATATGTATAAGTGTGAGGCATAAATGTCTTGTCAGTCGGGTTAATTCTTTTTAAGCCAAGCGAGGGCAGTCAAGTGATTGACCGGACATTTATGATTTCATTTTAGCATTCTGGGGCAAAGTGCAGGGGCGTTACACAATAGTTGTTTACAACAAGATATTTTGTATTCTAAAAATATTCTAGTATTTATATTCTAATACCACCCCTCAAGTTGGTCTCGGATGCAGACCCAACTTGTCGCGCTGTTGGATAAATGTCGGTCGTGGTAAGGACTTTGTAAGAGAATCAACAAGCTGGTCAATGGCATGGATATGAGCTACGCGTAACTGGCCAGAAAGAATGTTGTCCCGAATATAGTGATAATCTATGGCCATGTGCTTCATTCGGGAGGGGAAAACAGGATTGGCACAAAATTGAGTGGTTCCCAGGTTATCGCAATAAATGGTGGGAGTTTCGGTAACAGGGAATCCAAGTTCTTGTAGAAGAAATGTAACCCAATGTAATTCAGCAGTAGCAGCAGCAACAGAGCGATACTCGGCTTCAGTAGAGGAACGGGCAATGGCATTATGTTTCTTAGAGCGCCAGGAGAGTGGGTTTCGGCCAAGGTAGACAACATAGGTACTAATGGAGGCGTAGTTATCTTCGTCACAACCCTAATCAGCATTAGAATACGCATGTAAAGTAAATGGGAATGACAAAAAAGTTGAAGTCCATAGTGAAGGGCCTCATCAAGATAACAAAGAATGCGCTTAACATGAGACCATTGAACATCATGGGCTTGGTGTATGAATTGATAAGACTGCCGAGAACCATGGAATATTGTTTGAGATCAGTTAAGGGTGCGCTAGAGTTGGACGAGAGGTTACATATATCTGGTGGGAGAGGTGTGGGAACTGCATTAGCATCTTGAAAGTTTACTTTGGTGAGGAGCTGCGAAGCATATCCGCGTTGGGAGAGAAGTAAACTGTCGGAGTTGGATATAACTTCTATCCCTAATTAAAAAATATGAGAGATGACCAAGATCCTTAAGTGCAAAACGTCTTGCCATATGTTGAATAAATTGAGTAAGAGCCACAGAATTATTGCCGGTGACAATGATATCATAGGCCAATACATATAGATGAATCCCATTTTGAGTTAAATAAATAGAGACGTGTCTGCAGTGGAATTCCGAAAGTCAATAGAGAGCAAATATCGCAGTACTTCATCATACCAGGCTCGGGGAGCCTATTTGAGACCATAAATTGCCTTGCAAAGTTTGCAAACTTAATCAGGGCGAGTAGGATCAGAAAATCCAGGAGGCTGGGAGAGATAAACCGTATCAGATAAATGACCCTCCAGAAATGAGTTATTTATGTCGAGCTGGCGAAGAGTCCACCCCTGCATAAGAGCCAAAGACAAAAACAATTCGAATAGTAGTAGGTTTAACAACAGGACTAAATGTTTCAACATAGTCAATGACGGGCCTTTGAGTGAATCCTTTAGCAACAAGACGGGCCTTATACCGATCAAGAGAACCATCAGAAGGATACTTTATACAAAAATCCATTTCGAGCCAATTACATTAAAATTAGGATCCGGGGGAATAAGTTCCCAAGTGTGATTGTGTATTAAGGTATCATATTTCTCTTCCGTAGCACAACGCCACTGGGGATGTTTAAGGGCTTAGGTAATGGAAGTGGCTTCAGTGTGGAAATTGAGATGAGTGTGAAGGTTTAATTTTTGGATGGGCTTGCGAATGTTGTTCTTTGCACGAGTGGTCATTTGATGAGTAGGGGAGGTGGCGGGGGATATGGTGTAGGAGACGGTGGATCAGGAGAGGAAGAAGGAGATGGGGTGGTGGGAGAGGATGTAGAGAGAGAGGCGGTGTGGAAGGGGTAGGATAAGGATCCGAGGGTGGAGGAGGGGAGGGGATCCACGGATCTGGTAAGGGGTCGAGAGGTGTTGTCGTGGTCGGGAGTGAGTGAGGAACAAATTTGACGTGGCGAGAGACATACATCACGGAATAAAAACATCTACTTGATAGTAGGCACTTTGAGTCGGTGAGTGGCCTAAAAGACACACGGGACGGACCAAGGTTGAAGCTTATGTTCAGTGTTTGGGCGAAGCCATGCATAACTGAGGCACCCAAACGATCGGAGTTTGTTGTATTCAGAGAGGTTACCAAAGATGCATAGAGAAGGGATTTCATGGAGAGAGTCTGAATCTGGTAATCACATCTTGTCTGGTGATCAAGTTGATCACATTTGTTCTCAACTCAATCAAAGTCGAAGAAGAGGAGGAATGCGGTACAATACATTTGGCATTGACGAATGCATGCAGTCTGATACATCTGGTTATACATTTGTTTGAACGAGAGTTTAAGTCAAAGTAGAGATTTATTAGGAAATGTGACTTGACCTCTATACAGAAAGCGAGAAAGTCGAAAGTGAGTACTAGGTGAGCAAAGTCGGTGAGCAAAATTGGGCTTCGAGTATAAGTCAGCTTTAGCAGAAGTCAGCTTTGGGACTTCAGTTTTAGCAGAAGTCGGCTTTAGGAAGTCAGCTTTAGCAAAAGTCAGCTTTTGAAAGTCAGATTTAGCAGAAGTCAGTTTGGGAAAGTCAGCTTTGGGAAAGTCAGTTTTGGGCAAATCTCAGTATGGGAAAATGTCAGTTTTGGTTACGTCTGGTGAAGTCAGTTGAGCTGAGTTCACATCAAGGGTATTTTAGTCATTATGCCAGTATGTCTTTATAGTGGCTAGGTCTAGTTTTTTGTGGCTATAAATACACTTCTGTTGTAACCTAGAACATTTGCAACAGCAGTAGAAGCAGCAGTAGCTTTGAGCAATTGCCAAGAGTCTGTAAAATTTCCAGTGATAATATATTCTCCTCTTTCTGCCCGTGGAGTAGTCGGCATATTGCCGGAAACCACGTTAAATATTGTGTTATTGTTCTTGTGTGATTTATGCTTTCTCGTTTATTTTTTATTATTGCAATCCGTTTTAGATCCCCGACGGTCTTGAAGTAGAAGAAACAAATGGTAACTTGACTTGTTATCCAAAAATACATGACTCACAAACAAGAAAATGTGTTAAAGAGGAACATGTAATAAATTTATTTTGGTGAAAAGAACGTAGAACGGAGGCTCCAGGGTGGCCCAATCGGTTATGCCATAAAGTGGGAGACAACATGACAAAAGTAGAGGGAGAGCGATGACTGATGGTGGATGTAAGTGGATAAAGGTCTCCGGTGCTATTACATCTCATTAGTGGCGTCCCCGTCTGTAGGTCCTTCACATAAAAACCAAAAGGGACAAATTCGGCAGATACATTATTATAAATTGGGAAACGGCGCACATATATAAAAAAATTTATGAGTTTAGGAGCATGTAAGATATTGCGTAAAAGTTATGGTGGGTGTGGTGGGGGAGGGAGGCGTGTCCATAACCATGGATTGGAATGCACTGTCCACCACCAACAACAATACTGCGATTTAAATTACTTGAATTGAAATAAGAGAAGAGTGTACCGTTAGACGACGTCATATGGGATGTCATAGCGACATCGTGTGCATTGCGGCCTCAATAAGCTTAGGCATATAAGTCGAATTGCCTGCTTGGGCAGCATATGCGTGTTGAGGGCGGCTGCCCAATATACCTGGTTGATGTGCCGGAGGTCGGGTCCATGCGGATGGCGGAGATTTTAGATATTAGTGAGTTACAGAGAATATGGCTGTGATACCATGTAAGAATATTTTTGTGTGTCATTCATTAATATCGTTCCACAATATATACACATGATTCCTATGGCCAATTACAACAATGTAATCTCGGTAATAATTACAGGATACTACAAAATATACGGTAATAATTACAAAATATTCAGAGAATACTTGGTATACTCTAACAGTTTCTCTATCATGATCTGAAGCAATGAACACCGTCATATAATGATATAAATACATTGTAAGAGAACAAATAGAAAATCTTATTAGTGACTAAATAAAAAAGTGTAACTATGCAACCCTAAACGAAAGTGGTTTACTACCACCTATATTCATCACTCGTATTAATTACAGAAAATATGTGAATATTCATGTATCTCACACTTATTGCAGTAAACAAATCAGCAATGGCATCATACTTAAGAATCAATTTTATCCTTACATCATTTCTATCAACGAATTCTATTATGAAACGATAACACCTTAATATGTGTTTGGATCATTAATGAAACATTGACTAATTTGTTTTTGCAGGGCCTTACATGAAAAAGAAATACAACGATTGTCACGAGCGAAATTTTTCTTAATTGCATTAGCTTGTAGTTTCTGTTGGTACCTGGTTCCTGGATATCTTTTCACAACAGTTACAAGTATTGCAGGGCTTTGCTGGATATTTCCAAATTCAGTAACTGCCCAACAAGTAGGTTCTGGGTTGAAGGGTTTTGGCATTGGAGCCTTTACACTTGACTGGTCAACTATATCATCCTACTTGGGCAGCCCTCTTGTTACACCTTTCTTTTCCATTCTCAATGTTCTTGTTGGATACTTGTTGGTCATTTATGTTTTAGCCCCTGTAGCATATTGGGGCTTTGATTTGTATGATGCCAAAAAATTCCCCATATTCTCCACCAAGTTGTTTACCTCTCAGGGACATATTTACGACACAAGCGTCATTGTAAATGATCGCTTGAGTTGGATAGAGAAGTACACGCAAGAAGGACGGATACATCTAAGCATGTTTTTCGCACTCAATTATGGAATCGGTTTTGCTTCCACTTTATCCACCGTCACACACGTGATCCTCTTCCATGGAAGGTAATTAACATTCACCCTAAATGCATTGCAATTCTTGAAGATAAATTTCTTCACACAAAAGTGAGATTAAATAATTTGCAGGAAGATATACCAAATGTTTCGGGCTTCTTACAAGGAAAAAGAGGATATACATACAAGGATGATGAAAAAATATAAAGACATACCTTCATGGTGGTTTCATGTCTTGCTTGGGGTGACTATTGTAGTTTCTCTGGTAGTCTGCATTGCCTTGAACAAGCAAGTTCAGTTGCCATGGTGGGGATTCTTGCTTGCCTGTTGCATTGCGATCATATACACACTTCCGATCAGTGTCCTCATTGCCACCGCTAATAGGGTAATAATATATATATACTCTCTTTTGTTTTGTAAATACTTAATAATCATTTGGGTGATTAAAAAGGTTTAATGTATTCTGTAGTCAGCAGGATTAAACTATATGACAGACTACATTATGGGGCTTCTGTGTCCAGGAAAGCCGATTGCGAATGTAACTTTCAAAGTTTACTGTGTGAGTGTATGGCATGCTGTTTCTTTCCTAAGCCACTTCAAGCTTGGTCATTACATGAAAATACCCCCGCGATCAATGTTTTTGGTCCAGGTAAACTGTACCTTCCATTCGTCTTCATTAATGTTTCCAAGAAGATGACATTTTAAGTAGAGTATTGATGATTCTTAAAAGACGTTTGATGTTTCAAACAAATCCTGAATGATTTACTAATATAATATAAAAAGACCTTTAACACCATGTAATAGTACCCCCGACGTCGTGCTCTAATCCTCTGAGCTACGGGCCACACCACATCTCCAGTGGATCTGTTCCCGGGAGTACCCTAAGAAATAAGGACCCTTTCCCGGGAGTACCCTAAGAAGGTGTGTTTGTGTGAAAGTGCGTTTCTCTCTATAACTCTATAAGAAGGGTGCGTTCCGATCGAGGTGTGAAAAAAAACTCACCAAATTTTGTCTTGTACTGATTTGAATTTTTTTACTTGTGATGTATTCCAGCTTATTGGCACAATCATATCGGGCACGATCAACGTCGGAGTGGCATGGTGGTTGCTCCACTCTATCGAGAACATATGTCAGGATAATCTTTTACCACCAAACAGTCCATGGACATGTCCCTACGATCGGATCTTATTTGATACATCTGTAATATGGGGTTTAGTTGGACCTAAAAGAATTTTCGGAGCTCAAGGAAACTACCGTTCTATGAATTGGTTCTTCCTTGGTGGGGCTTTGGGACCAATTATAGTTTACTTGATTCACAAGGCGTTTCCAAAGCAAACTTGGATTCCTCTTGTTAACTTTCCAGTACTTCTTGGAGCTGCAGGGGCCATACCACCAGCGATGCCTCTGAATTACAACACGTGGATAATAATAGGTGTAACGTTCAACTATTTTATTTTTCGATACAAGACGAAATGGTGGCAAAGATACAACTACATCCTTTCTGCGGCTCTGGATACTGGGGTGGCTTTAATGGCAGTTTTATTATTCTTCACATTAGGCAAAGAGAAGAAAGAAGTGACTTGGTGGGGGACACAGGGAGAACATTGCCCATTAGCATCATGTCCAACAGCCAAAGGCATCACGGTTGATGGTTGCCCTTTGTATTAAGTCAATGCTTTTACACACTTGGGTATATTTGCTCTTCTCCACCACCTCCTAAGTTTCCGTAATAGTGTAATGTTACATCAAAAGTTGTAAGGATATTGGTGTTGGTGTTGATAAGATTCTTAAAGCTTATGAACGAATCTCAGGATCTGGGCTTAGCTGTAGACTGTAGTGAAGATTAGTCAACTACTACAAAATGGAATAAAAGTAATTTTCAAATTTCAACCGGTGTTTATATCCGTCTATAATGGCGTTTGGATTACTAAAATGGAACAAAATGAAATGTTTTTTCATTCCATTCAACCATATTGGCGTGTTTGAATGCGATGCAATGAAGTTACTCTCATTCCATTGGAATGAATTTTGGTTATTTTCATACCATTAGAAATTGTAAGAATGCACTACTAGAAAAAAGTAGTATTTGCGTGGACTTTTTGTGGTTGCGAAAAGTCTACTGTTGTTGCAATTGCTATATTTGCGTCAATAATTTGTTGCAATTGTGTCATCGCAAATACTTCGTGCCAAATAATCCAAATGCGTCGACTCTGTCGTCGTGAATACATATGCGTCGACTTGTCGTCGCATATACTTAGTTCTTAGTTTTTGTGACAAAATGTTGCAGTAAAAATCCATGCCATGTGACAGATGACATGGCAAACTATTTGCGATGACATGTTGATGGAAATAATGTCCACGTGGCAGCTGACTAGATAGAGAATTTACGACTACAGGTCGACGCAAAAAGTGTCCATGTGGCAGATGACTACGGAGGGTATTTACGACGACATGTTGATGAAAAATCCCTTTACGCATCGTTCTTACACTTCTTTCACGCATTCTTCAGCAAGTTCAGGCACGTCCGCTGTGATCCCACCCGAGGATCAACACCCATCACCCCAAGTTCTCACACCCCGCCTTCTCAACGCATACAAGGCTATTCTGCTGATCTTATCATAGATCTATTGGGGTCTTTCCCTGTAAAGAGAACAAAACAATCTTAAAGGAATTTAATGAATTTTGTTTCAATATGGTTGCACCCGATCACAGCAACAACGTCCATACAAACAAAAAAAAACCAAATTCATTACATCTGGTATCAGTGACTATGATCTTGCTGCCTGTGATCTTACTTTCGATTGATTTTTTCCCCAAATTCTGTTCAAGCTTTACACAACAATAGAACCCGGTTTCATGGCTTTGTCGATCTATTATGTTGAGATGTCCTCAAAATGGAGCTGTGTGCTCAATTCTCAGACTATTCAAGGGAAAGATATGAGTGTCGAAGTTTATTATGATCAGTTCTGTAATTGGAAGGAGAAATTGGAGGCAGTCGACTATATCGGTGACGAAGAATGGTATATCGACGATTTTCTTTGTGGACTAAGAATGGATCTCGTGGGGAAGTGTGAGGATACAAATGGAAAGCCACGTACCTTATATGGCGCATTTCGTAAGGTGAAATTGAAGAAAGCTGTGATTTCATGGAAAGAGCTTTCTAGGAAGAATGATGTATACAAGGTGTTTGGAGAAATGTCTCATCCAATTCCAGTAATATTGCTTTGCATCCAAAGTCTTGAGGATGTTTTGAGATGAAGGCGGTAATCTTGTGCTTGATGCTTGAGTCTTGTGGATGATAAATTCGGTCGGACCTCCCAACAGAGTCAAATTCCTTGCAAGGTGGTAAATCTCAAGTGGATGTATTGGAAGGTTCAACTCGCAATGTATTTGTGAAATGGTTAAACCAAATTCAATTGATATGCGATTGACAAAAGAGTATTATGAATTCGTTATTCTTGAAAATGTTGAGCAACATGAAACCGAGAGGTGTTCATTTGAAATGCACGAACCGATCCCACTACAACTCGGCAATCGTCTTTATAGGATCTTGGGTGCCTAATAAGGTGAAAACCGAGTTGGGTGATGGGGTGGGGCAGTTTCCTTTGATGAAAATGGGATGTTTGAAATTTGCCCGCAACTTGTTCGATGAGTGTCATGACAATTTTCAGCAAAACAGAAAATTGGCATTGGGGGACATGAAAAATATGAGCCACCCGCGGTTGATTTTCCAAGAGATTTGGGCTCTACAGCTGATGAAATGAAAGTTGGTTCAGCCAATAGCTCATCGAAAATAATGTTTGGTGAGATGGGGGTGTTCATATTTGATCCGGGTGGTAGTTACTTGTTCTATAAAGGTTGTCATCCTTTCCAATCTAATAGTGAAGAGCCAGAATTTGACGAAAAGGGTAAAGATTATGCTCAATTGATGATAGAGTCTGTTGAGACCCTCTTACAGTTTGTCCATGTTGGGATGGCTGTCCTTGGCTTAAATGTTATTGAAAAGACGATTTGGCTTACTGCGGATCAACCTTACGGCACTTCGTATGGCTGGTATCTTTTGTATAATGTTGCTGGGAGTATTGAGGTGACTTGTATATTGGATGTTGTGAGCTATGGCCCTGTTGCAGCTAGTAAAAGTGAAATTTCAACCATGATGGTCGCTGGGATGTCTAGAAGGGTCATTGAACCAAATTTGATTGTTTACAAATTTATGCCGAAATGGGTTGATCAAGCATTATGTTGAGACTTTTTGGAAAATTTTTGATCAGGTTTGGCACTACATCTATTAACCCTTAAAATGTTCATCATACAAGTAATGAATTAAGGGGCCCAAACCAATTTGCTGACAAATCTCCACCTTGACTTGAACTCTCATTCACAATCAACCAGATTGCATAAACAGATGTATTTGTACTAGATGCATTCATTAATGCCAGATGTCTCAGATCGAGATTACTCCACAGATCCACTCGGTGACACGCCTCGGTGAGCTTCTGATTCCAGATTATAAGCTTTGAATATTCAGCAAGTCCAGACACAACTGAAACTTGCTCTGCTGAACTGGTTTAGTGAACATATCAGTCGGGTTCTCCTTGGTGCTGATCTTTTTCACTACAACCCTCTTCTTATTCCTTAGAAAATGATACCTCACATCAATATGCTTGGTTCTCTCATGATGAAGTTGGTCCTTAGCTAGACAAATTGCACTCAAACTACAACAGTAAATCTCTGTTTGATCCAGATGTAACCCCAAATCACTGACTAGCCCTTTCAACCAGATACCCTCATTGGCTGCTTCAGTAAGAGCCATAAATTCTGCCTCAGTAGTTGATAACCAATTGTTGCCTGAAGAGTTGCTTTCCAGCTGACAACTGAATTCTCTAATGTGAAAACATAACCAGTCATTGATTTCGTATTGTCCACATCACCTGCATAATCAGCATCACAGTACCCTGTGATCAGAAGTTGAGTATCACCTCCATAAATGAGACCAACATCAGCTGTACCCCTAAGGTACATGAATATTCTTTTCACAGCTTTCCAGTGTTCCTTTCCAGGTTGAGCCATAAACCTCATCGACAACGCCGATCGCTCGAGCGGATCGAGGCCTAGTGCACACCATGGCATACATCAGACTACCAACTGCACTAGCATAAGGAACTTTTGACATATACTCCTTCTCCTCTGTTGATTGTGAAGCATAAACAGACAAATGAACATTAGATGACATAGGAGTATCTATTGGTTTTGCAGCAGACATGCCAAATCTAGCCAATATCTTCTGAATATAACCCTGTTGAGACAAGAACGACTTCTTTTGACTCATATCTCTCCATATCTCCATCCCCAAAACCTTTTTGGCTGCATCCAAACCTTTCATTTCGAACTCAGCACTGAGAAGGTTCTTCAGATTTTGAATATCAGACTTTTTTTCAGCAGTTATCAACATATCATCCACATACAGGACAAGATAGATATATGATCCATCTTTCAGCTGATTGTGATATACATAACAGTCATATGGACACCTGTTATAACCCAACTGGATCATGTAACTGTCAAACCTTTTATACCACTGTCTATGAGCTTGCTTCAGTCCATAAAATGACTTCTTTAACTTGCACACAAAATCTTCCTTTCCAGGAACTTGAAATCCCTCTGGCTGAGTCATGTATATCTCCTTGTCTACCTCACCATGTAGAAAGGTTGTCTTCACATCTAACTGCTTAAGTCCAAGATTTTGTTGTGCCACCATTGCTAGTAACACTCTGATTGAAGTATGTCTGACCACTGGTGAGAATATCTCATCAATGTGTACCCCTTTTTTTCTGACTGAACCCTCTTGCAACCAAACATGTCTTATACTTGACTCATTCTGCCTCAGTCATTCCTTCCTTCTTTTTGAATATCCACTTGCAAATAACCACTCTCCTATCAGCTAGATGTTTAACTAGATCCCAAGTCTGATTCCTTAATAATGACTCCATTTTATCTCTTATGGCAGCAAGCCATTGAGATGCTTCAGAACATGTCACTGTTTCGCTGTAAGTAGAAGGTTCAAAACCATCCACTTCTTCTGCAACTTGAAGTGCATATCCAACCACATCATCAAAACCATACCTCCTGGGAGGTATCCCAACATTTGATCTTCTAGCCCTATTGACGGCTATACTCTACTAACCAATGTTCCCTGCTTGATGCTCTCACGATCCTTGTTCAAAGCAGATCGCTAGATCGGACTACTGGTTCAAACAACGGATCGGATGAGTCTTTGACTTGAATCAGCCGATTATTTCATATCAGCCGACTCTACTTGAAGCTACACCTGTTTCTCAGCCTTCTCAGATTCAGTACTGGTTTCAGATTCAGCAGACCTCCGCACTCACGAGTTAATCATAGAATTTTCATCAAAGACCACATCTTACTGAGTATGTGTTTGTAATATCATCCGCAGCGGAAGCGATTTTAGGGATCTAGATCTATAATATATACGTAATAAAATAACTAGATCTACATCTACAAGGGGGTTGTAGATCATACCTCTTGGATCTCGAAATCCAAGTTGAAGAACCGCAATAGGAAGGATGAAAGATTGTGTGAAGAGCACCACGATCTTCCGCACGTGTGATCCAAGCAATTCCCGGTGGAAGGAAATTCTCGACTCGAACCCTTCCGATATGCTACCCGGAAAAATCTCCAAGATTTTCCCCTTATTCTCCCCTTGGCCGAAATTTTCCTTCTCCTCTCTAAGAGGTAGAAGTCGAAAATTGTAGTGTGTTAAGGCTTGGGAGAACTCTCTTTATATAGGAGAGTAAAACTTAGCTTCCAAGGATTTAATAATTAATACAAAATCAATTATGATGATCCTATTAAATAAAAGATAATCCCAAAATATTCTAGAACAAATATAGGATAATATTTATCTTTATTTCTTTCCATAAATATTTATCCAATAAATATTTTGTGCACATGTCTTATTAATACACAAGAAAATAATTTCTTGTTCCATAAAAATAAGCCATGGCCGAAATTCATCATCATTGACCTAGTCAATGTTATTTTCGGCTAACACACTAATTTTGCCAAGATTATGAAAAATGTCTTTTCCACATATTTAATTATTTAGCCCAACTAATTTAATAGTCCACTAAACAATTAATTCACATATCGTTTTAATAAATTCCAACGAGAACTAAATTAATATTATTAGGATTCGACGTCCGAGAATAGCTATGCTATATTAGGAGGCATGTCGGGGACCATGGACTAATAATCAGCGGCTCCGATAAATCAAATAAATAATTATAGAATAATTATATTCGATAAATCAATCACAGGAATATGCCACCATAATCCCGTGACTGCACTCCTCCGATTATGAGATTATATTTATCTCTTCATGAGAATGATAATAAGCGTCCATTGATATAATCATTACATATGGATTAATCCTCCATAGACTGTTCATTCTAAATCGGGAAGTTACCGTTAACCCTTTTTAGAACCTCTTATCCTTATTTACCATTAACCCCCTAGTGATCAATTAATTCATACAACTCACTGGTGATCAATCAGTGTGATATGAACTCGCGATCGATCGGTTTCTAGGATTAACAAATAAAGGAAGCGTCTATCTACTTCCATAAATGGAAGGAATGGATTCCGTATCTGTGATAACACGGACTACTCACTCAATCCATTACAATGCCAATATGGGGTAATTCGGACCACTTGACTCGGTGTAATCCTTAACCGTCAAGTCAAACTTCATATCGATTCAAGCGGTTGGCGTGATCACCTCAGATTAAGATATATCCATAAATATGATCATCCATTGATTCGATAAGACTTCTCGATTCACGGAATTATATCGTGAACTCTAATCAAATCGGTCCGACCTTATATGATATATCTATCATATATAAATGCCCCATTAGGTTCTCTTAACCGAAAGTCCGGATAGGACTATCACACCTATTGTGTTAGGCGCATTAATAGCACGTTAAAGGAGAGACCCGATACTCTCGATTAACTTCACTACGGGCTAATTGTATTTTAAGTACATCTTCACTAACTCAATCCTCCCGTGTATATATACCATACACCGAGTTAAGTGATTACACATAAACGATATACTTTAGGGTTTTTTGAGTAGTGTAATTACTATTGTCACATCGGTGAATATGAGAATAATAAATGTGAATAATAATATCATTTCATTTATTAAATAAAACAATTACAAAATTGTCTTTCGGGCATCACACCTAACAATCTCCCACTTGCACGAAAGCATGTGATTAATTGTTTTAGAGCACACCCTATTATTTAAAATACAACAAACTACATCTCCCACTTGCTCTAAAAGCAATGGAGACCCATCCGTATTTTAGTACCCATTAAGCATATCATAACCATTTCGGATGACAAAATACACTCCGAGTGTGCCGTCGTAGGATAGGTCGGTGACTCGGGAGCACCTACATCTAAATGTCATGGGTCTTAATGATTAGTCGGGTTGTCGGCTCGAGGGCGATCCGTAGAATCGAAGCGTTACGGTCCATCAAATCATGTGGTGCTTGAGTAAACACTGAGCCGAGATCGACTTAACGATCATCCTCAATCGACTTAAAGTCAAAATCGATTGTATCACACATATCCAAGTTCACACATGAATATGTCCGCATATTATTCCTCGTTCTCTCAAGATACTAAAGGACATACTAAACTTGCTTTGTTAACCGCCGAATCTAAGATTCGATCAAAGTTGACATTCAATAACACGACCATCTCTTACTAGAAAGAGAATCTATCCCATTTCTCTTGATCCGAAGATTTAGAGAGTCATTCCCGAGGCATAGGGTAGAACTTCCTCGTTGAATGTTGCATACAGATGCATCATCTTAACCAATAAGATGGATGGGAAACCGTTGATCGATTCTAATGAATTCGACCGAGTCAAACTCTTAAGAATGTTGTCCAAATCTCATTGCGAGAGAATTGTGGTATCGTCGATTCGACTTGAGATAACACACCCATGTTGATTCCAACCAGTGCAGTGTTATCCTTCACAAACACTAATATATATTTATATATTCACTCATCTTGTACTAAAATTGATATCCGATCTACAAAAGACTTATCAATATTCGGTCAAATCCACATATTGTAGAAATATATGACTTCCAATGACCGAGAGGTTTGCTTTTTATCCACAAAGGACATAAGCCTTGTGGTCATCTGTCATGAGTTCATAAGTCAATACCCTACGTTTGAATGAATCCGGACTCCGTTTGTTTGGCAAGAAAGTCTTAGGGAATCACCCTATTTTACGCTTTTGAACGAAATCATGCACATCGAAGCGAAATCATGCAATACCGAACTCATTCTACTCTTTTCCGTGTAGATCCAATTACTCCCACTGGGGCTGAGGCGCTCGGTGGTTCTACAAGAGCATGAACAGATTTGGAGTCTTGAACTCCATTCACAGGGTTATGGCTATTAAACCAACCTCTATTATCGTAATCCTATACTTCTCACAAAAGAGCCATAGGTCATCAATCGATCCTCGGACTACAAAGTCCGCCGAACCCGTAATGGGTAATGGATAAACCATACTCCTACTACATTCTGGGTGGATCGAAATTCGATCTAGTTTAGTAGTATTTAGTGTTATTACCAACAACCGATGTTGGATGTGGTGCGATTTTAATCGATTAGTAACTACCTTGAGTAAGCGTACTTCAAGGTTCAAGGTTTTGCTATTCATGGACTCTATCGAAAGGATGCAACAATTATAAGCTGTCCCTTCCCGATTTCATGAATCTTATAACAAACCTTTTTCTCAATGCTACAAGATATAGAAACGATTGGTCAGCGACCCGAACGTGTTCGCGAAATTTCGGACCTACCTTCAAGCACCGTGTGCTAAATGCTTATATTTACGGAAGTGGGGTGAACCGAATCCACACCTTATCCGTAAATTCCAAAGCATATTCTAGGTAGACTTCTCGGTCTTACATTTCAATGTAAACCGTTATTTCGCTTCTAATATCTTTATTGAGTTAAGCAGTGTATTGTAGCACATCTAAAAACTATATAAGGCAACTTAACGGTTTCTCACTTAGTGAAAACATTTCACTATGAGGCAGGCCGAGCATCAGTCCCTAGGACTATGTGATGGCCCATTTCTGAGTATAGAATACTCTATCTCTGTTGAAAACAGAGAAACCTCAAAATATTTTGGATAAACTTACCGGAGTGTTTGAATAGTTATCAGACAAGAAGTCACTACTCGGAAGCTCCTACTAACTTGTATCTTTCATGGACCCGAAGGTCGTCATAAACAAGCTATATTACTTCTTTATATCCATTATCCTTTCACGATTGAAAGGAAACTTAGTCATCGAACCTTTGAGACAATATAACCAGATCGAGAAAGGAATCACCCCGAGCCGGTCTTGAGTCTTGTATTTGAGGACTATGCACTAACTATGGAATATGAAGAAGCGTTTATCTAAATATAGAAACCAATTGCTTTTAATAGTTCTTAAGATGTGTTTTATATACATATTTCAATGATTCTAAGTGGTTTTTGACTTTATCAAACAAAAGTCGAGTCTTGGATTCAGTACTACAAATGGTATATTCACTTTCTATACGACAAACAAATTATCGAATACAAGGTGAATCCATTCGTTCCAACGAGTCTTAAACAGAAAATAAATTTTCCGCGATATTCAAGGATTGAACCCGAGATTCATTTCCTTATATCACTCCCACTATTCTAGCTAAAATTAAGCGCCCGTTGTTTACTCTTTTAATCGTTAAATGCAATCGCTACCTTGTTCTTCCAAAGAACTTAGCTCGAGAAAATCACCAAGGATTCATAGGTTGGTGATCCAAAATCACTTTCCTTATCCTATGATTTTCGATTAATTAATTTTCGATTCGACCTTAAAGTTTTTCGTTTAGGTGACTAACACTTTTAGACATATTCACCCATTCTTGACTTTCAATGAATGGAAAGCAGATCTTGAACTAGCGATTCGTTTGAGCGAGACACTACTCTTGAACCGTGGGATGTCTATTTTGAGTGTTACTCGTCGAGACTTCTCGGATTTTCTAATATACCGTAAAAACAACAAATCATAACATTAAAACTCTCACTAGTTTATCGGTTCCAAATACCGTCTAACGAGCAATGCTTTATTTTTATGAATTTCCGATTTTTTCGATTAGAAAATCTTTCATACATAATTCTATTGTTTCCAGAAAAACAACAAATCATAGAAACTCCCACTAGTTCATCGATTCCAAATATCGTCTAACTAGCAACATTTCATGACTTTCCGGTTTTTCAATTAGAACGGTTACGTGTGTAGTCAGTTACACTTTTCTAATGTTCTAGAAAAAACAACAAATCATAAAGCTCCCACTAGTTCATCGATTCCAAATATCGTCCAACTAGTAACACTTCATGATTTTCCAATTTTTCAATTAGAAAATTACTCGTGTAATTACTACATACTCAAAATTCACTAGAAGAATTTCAAAGTCCAAAGTCACCTTTAAACTAAGTTTGTCTTCCGTTTGACAGGAATGACACTAGTGACATACCTATATGTCACTGGTTTTTAAAAGGCTTAAGAGAAAATATCTCTTTCGAAAATTAATTGCATTAAAAATTAACTAGTTCAACGTCCTAGTTACTTTCCACTTTTTAACAAAGTCAATACTAGTCAATTATAAATTTTAAGCAATTTAGTAAGGGATATAATGCTGTAAATAAAATGACATGTATTAATTCAAGTTTAACACTACTATATTTTATTTTAGGAATTGTAAACTAAAATTAAGTCTACTCTACCATTCCAAGGTTTTAACCTCGCATCTCAAAGTGCACTGCGAAGGGTAGGTCAAAAGATGACGGTTAAATCGAGACAATCTCATCAATGAATAACTTGTGAGAATCAAACATCATACGAGAATCGAACATCCCTTTATTCATTGACTACCTTCCTTTTAGCCTAGATATTTCCAAAAATATCCTTTATGAGTGTGACCTACTATATCGGATCTCTTAGGTACGCCCGAGTATGCCGTCGTAGGATAGGTCGGTGACCCGACGAGTACCTGTAAATCCTATCCTTTCGGAGACCAAGCCATGAATGTTGATAGGAGTGAACACCATCCGTAGGGGACGAAATCAAAGCGCCGCGAGGCGCCACCCTTCTCTCACTTACTTGTATCTATAGTAGAGGCCGTGGGGTTGGTGGCCGCCTCCCCCGCTCCCACTCAATAATTTGAAAGTGGTGGTGGGTTAACTAACCACGTCTTTTGATGTTAACATAAAAGTACATCAAATCAAGGATTCCGAATGGTGTCGGTAACGTAGGCAAGCCTACCCGCCCTATTCGTTGGAACATATGTGATGATCGGACGAAATCGGGTCAAGAGAGCCTATTGAGATTAGAAGGAATCACCCCTCCGCCTCGGTTTGGCTTAGTCTTGCCGGACCCCGTGCATACATCACACTAGGAGGGTTAAGTCGTTGAGCGAAGCTCGATTGACCACCCAACCTATAGGCGAAACGCTTTTATCCAAGATTTATTGTTCTTTTACCATCATTCAATCTCGTAGACACTACGAATCAAAAGCGTGATCTCGTTTGTGCTTTAAGGCGGTTCACCGAGAACACACACCTAAAGGCTTAACGATTTCATAACCCGTCCTCGGATTTTTAATTAGTTACTAAATTTATTAATTACCACGTATTAATTAAATTTCAACTAATTACACGAGTTTGTATACATGCCTATTTTAATTACCAAAATTAAAATTCTACATGTATGCATGGAGTGGATTTATGATATGATGCATGTCATGGCAATTCGGTTTTATATCTATTTTATGATCAAACACATAAAAATAAATGCGGAAAATTTAAACACCGAGATGGATCGTTGGCACTTCACGTATCTAATCTATTAGAAAATAAAAACCAAAACCCTAACTAGGGTTTACTACTTTCTAACTAAATCTGCAGCTGTACGAACTCTTCGATGATCGGGAAACCAAACGAACTCGGATCGGGACGAAACTTTCCAGATCTTTTCTTCACTCCTTGAAATTCAATATGGACGGTTGGATCGGTGCTTTGACTTACCAATTTTCTCCAGTAAACCTCCAAACTTGCTGCTGAATCTGACTTTGACTGCACTGCATCAAGGACTTCCTGAGGCAGATCGGGAATCGAGATGAATCCCGATCGACCTGAAATTTTTATGGTACGTCCAAAACTCAAATTTGATCAATCCGAACGGTCGGATTTGCTTTTCAACGGTCCAAACTCGCCCAGAAAATCGAGGAAGTCACAGATAGTGTTTCTGTGAATCCTGCGTTTTTCTGTTACAGCAGCCTCTTCGCAGCATCAAACGGATATCGAAACGGACTCTGATCGACGCCAAAATTTGTGGAGTTGATCATCATCTTCTAATCTTGATTCTGACCGGAGGGATTTTCGTTTCAACGGTTCGATCAACGGGAAAAGGAAAAATACTAAACAGCTACTAAACAGATCTATTTTCTGGAAATTAAAATTGCAATAAAAAAGAATTACATAATTTCCTATACTCATATGGACGAATTTTCATCGCTTATATGAGTTTACAATAGATCTAACGGGTAAAATGATGCCAACCCCAATCCATCTCTTCAACCACTTACATTCATAAGCATAAAAATAAACATATGCATCGCCCCAAAAAATTGGGACAAAAAAATCTACATGTTTTCCACTCCTAGATCTAATATTTTATACGTATAAATATAGATCATCATGTCTCGATACCACATTGTTAGTAATATCATCCGCAGTGAGCGATTTTAGGGATCTAGATCTATAATATATATCGTAATAAAATAACTAGATCTACATCTACAAGGGTTGTAGATCATACCTCTTGGATCTCAAATCCAAGTTGAAGATCCATAATAGGAAGGATGAAAGATTGTGTGAAGAGCACCACACGATCTTCCATGACGTGTGATCCAAGCAATTCCGGTGGAAGGAAATTTTCGACTTAACCCTTCCGATATGCTACCGGGAAAAATCTCCAAGATTTTCCCCTTATTCTCCCTTGGTCGAAATTTTCCTTCTCCTCTCTAAGAGGTAGAAGTCGAAAATTGTAGTGTGTTAAAGGCTATAGCTCTCTTTATATAGGAGAAAGTAAAACTTAGCTTCCAAGGATTTAATAATTAATACAAAATCAATTATGATGATCCTATTAAATAAAAGATAATCCCAAAATATTCTAGAACAAATCTAGGATAATATTTATCTTTATTTCTTTCCATAAATATTTATCCAATAAATATTTTTGTGCATGACATGTCTTATTAATACACAAGAAAATAATTTCTTGTTCCATAAAAATAAGCCATGGCCGAAATTCATCATCATTGACCTAGTCAATGTTATTTTCGGCTAACACACTAATTTTGCCAAGATTATGAAAAATGTCTTTTCCACATATTTAATTATTTAGCCCAACTAATTTAATAGTCCACTAAACAATTAATTCACATATCGTTTAATAAAGTCCAAACGAGAACTAAATTAATATTATTAGGATTCGACGTCCGAGAATAATTTATGCTTATATTAGGAAGCACTTGAGGGACCATGGACTAATAATCACGACTCCGATAAATCAAATAAATAATTATAGAATAATTATATTCGATAAATCAATCACGAGGAATATGCCACCACAATCCCGTGATCGCACTCCTCCGATTATGAGATTATATTTATCTCTTCATGAGAATGATAATAAGCGTCCATTGATATAATCATTACATATGGATTAATCCTCCATAGATTATTCATTCTAAATCGGGAAGTTACCGTTAACCCTTTTAGAACCTCTTATCCTTATTTACCATTAACCCCTAGTGATCAATTAATTCATACAACTCACTGGTGATCAATCGATTGTGATATGAACTCGCGCGATCGATCGGTTTCTAGGATTAACAAATAAGTGGAATCGTTTATCTACTTCCATAAATGGAAGGAATGGATTCCGTATCTGTGATAACACGTACTACTCACTCAATCCGATACAATGCCAAGATGGGGTAATTGGATCACAGACTCGGTGTAATCCTTAACCGTCAAGTCAAACTTCATGCGATTCAAGCGGTTGATCGTGATCACCTCGGATTAAGATATATCCATAAATATGATCATCCATTGATTCGATAAGACTTCTCGATTACGGAATTATATCGTGAACTCTAATCAAATCGGTCCATTTCTATATGATATATCTATCATATATAAATGCCCCATTAGGTTTTCTTAACCGAAAGTCCGGATAGGACTATCACACCTATTGTGTTCTGGGCGCATTAATAGCACGTTAAAGGAGAGACCCGATACTCTCGATTAACTTCACTACGGCTAATTGTATTTTAAGTACATCTTCACTAACTCAATCCTCCCGTGTATATACCATACACTGAGTTAAGTGATTACATAAACGATATACTTTAGGGTTTTCAGTAGTGTAATTACTATTGTCACATCGGTGAATATGAGAATAATAAATGTGAATAATAATATCATTTCATTTATTAAATAAAACAATTACAAAATTGTCTTTCGGGCATCACACCTAACAGTATGACCCTGAACTCTGCTGATGACCAAATTCTATAACCCTTAACTCCATCACCATACCCCATAAACACTCCCTTCTTGGCCCTTGATTCCAGCTTCCTTTCATTCACATGATATTAAAAGCGTGCTTGCCAAAAACCCTTGGGAATCGAGTAGTCGGTGGCTTGCTTGCGACCACATCTCAAATGGTGTCTTGAGATTGATCCATGTGTGAGGGCTCCTGTTGATTAAGTAGCATGTTGTGGTTACAGCCTCTACCTAAAATCTGCTTGATAAGCCAGTATTAGAGAACATACATCATGCCCTCTCCAGAAGAGTTTGATTCATATTTTCTGCTACACCATTTTGTTGAGGTGTATTCCTGGTTGTACGATGTCTGGCAATACCCTCATCCTTGCATAATGTATCAAACTCTGACCAGCAAAATTCCAGACAATTATCTGTTCTGGGCCTTTTGATTTTCTTGTCTGTCTGATTCTCTACTAGTGCCTTCCACTGCGTGAAATTGTTGAATGCCTAACTTTTGTGTTTCATCATCACCACCCAAGTCATTCTTGAATAGTCATCTATGAATGACACAAAATATATATGACCACTCAAAGATTCCACCTTTGATGGACCCCAGAAATCAGAATGGATATAATCAAGTGATGCTTTTGTACTGTGTATGCCTGGTGAGAACTTGCTTCTATGTAGCTTCCCAAACACACAGTGCTCACAAAAGTCTAGATTCTTGACCTTATATCCCCCAACAAAATCTGCTGAAGAAAGGACTTGCATTCTGCTTTCACCTATGTGACCAAGTCTTATGTGCCTGGCCCGAGTCTGCTTGTGACGAGATGAATGGTGAGGATGCCACAAAGAAGAGAGCAGATCTGATGAGAGCCTTGTAATATATACAAGGTTCTTTTCTTGATACCTTTGAGGACCACAGCTGAATCTTTGTAGACATTCAGCTCTCCACCTTCACCCTTGAAATTGAACCCCCTGTCGCACATCGACCAAGGTAAAGCGAGACAAAATCAAGCTTCAAATCAAAGACAATGCGATCAACAAAAGAGTTTTGGAGGCGATGCACATGGATCTATTTGGACCGAAGAACACCAACAAGTGTAACAGAAAGAAGTACACCTTAGTGGTTGTGGATGATTATTCAAGATACACTTGTGTAGTATTCATGAACAAGAAAAGTGAAACACTTCAAAAGATGCCTGGACTTTTGAAGAGATTGCAAAATGAGAAAAGTCGACAAGAGTGAAGATCGGATCGATATGGTACTTGAATTTCTCAACAAAGTTATAAGATAATATTGTGAGCAAAATGGTGTACTACATCAACTTGCTGCTGCTGGCACACCACAGCAAAATGGGGTTGCTGAAAGAAGAAACAGGACTTTAAAGGAAGCAGGAAGAACTATGATTTGTGAAGCATTATTGCCTGAAAGATATTGGGCTGAAGCAGCTAATATAGCATGCTATACACAAAATAAAACCTCAGTGAACAAGAAGCTGCTGAAGACACCTTATGAGATTTGGAATGGAAGGAAACATAATATATCTTACTTTCATCCATTTGGAAGCAAATGCTTTATTCTAAATCATAAGGAACAATTAAAGACCTTCCAATCAAAATCATATGAAGGAATATTCTTGGGATATTCTTCTGTTAGCAAGGCATTCAGGGTACTGAACAAAAGGACACTGAAACATGAAGAAACAATACATGTTGTGTTTGATGAACCTAAGTTCACTGGAATGGAAGATGAAGATTCAGAACCTGCTGAGAATCAACAAGTCACTGATCCATAATGTGTTGATGTTTTTGGAAAGATTTAATGACTTAAAGGTTTCTGACTCTGCCCCTGCTGATAATACTACTGATGCAACAACTGAGGCAGTTCAAGGATCTGTTGAGCCCCCTATTGAAGAAACAACAGACCCTACTGAAGATGATGTTCTTGAGAATCAATCTAACCAAAATCCACAATGGTTAAGGGATCACCCTGCTGAGCAAGTTATTGGCAATATACAGCAAGGTGTGAGGACTAGAAGACAATTAGAAGCAATGTTTACTTGTTTTCTATCTCAAATGGAACCTAAAGTTGTTGAAGAAGCAATATCAGATCCAGATTGGATAATTGCTATGCAAGAAGAATTGAATGAATTTGAAAGAAATCAAGTTTTGGACACTAGTGGAAAGGCCTAATCATGCAAACATTATTGGAACAAAATGGGTATACAGAAACAAATAGGATGAATCTGGTACCATTGTGAGGAATAAGGCCAGACTAGTAGCAAAAGGCTATTCTCAAGCAGAAGGAATAGATTTTGATGAAACATATGACCCTGTTGCAAGATTGGAAGCTATCAGGTTATTCTTGGCATATGCTGCTTATAAGAACTTCAAGGTATATCAGATGGATGTCAAAAGTGCATTTTTGAATGGCATTCTTGAAGAGGAGGTCTATGTTCAGCAACCTCCTGGTTTTGAAGTTAAAGATCAAGAAGATAAAGTGTACAGAATCAATAAAGCACTTTATGGTTTGAAACAAGCACCAAGAGCATGGTATGAGACCCTATCTCAATTCTTGGTGGACAATGGTTTTACCAAAGGTACCATTGACAAGACTCTTTTCAGAATCAATGAAGGAAACAGCACCCTACTGGTACAAATTTATGTTGATGACATAATTTTTGGCTCTGAAAATGAATTGTTATGTGAGAAGTTTGCTAATTTGATGAAAAGTAAATTCCAAATGAGTATGATGGGAGAAATGAACTACTTTTTGGGTTTGCAAGTCAAACAAATGAAAGATAGAATCTTCATTCATCAAACCAAGTACACCAAGGAGCTGCTGAAGAAGTTTGGTATGGAAAACATCACCAAGGTAACAACTCCTATGAGTACAAACATAAGATTGGATGAAGACAAAGATGACAAAGATGTTGATCAGACCTTATACAGAAGGATGATGGGCAGTCTGTTGTACCTTACTGCCAGAAGACCTGATATATCATTTGTTGTAGGTGTTTGTGCAAGATTTCAATCAAAACCTAAGGAAATTCATTTAGCTGCAGTCAAAAGAGTTCTCAAATATCTAAAAGAGACTTTGGATGTAGGAATTTGGTATTCAAAAGATGGAACCTTCAAGGTCATATCCTACTCAGATTTCGATTATCTTTGGATGCAAGATTGATAGAAAAAGCACCACAGAACTCATCGAGTTAATGGGAAATAGACTGGTTTTCTGGTTTAGCAAGAAACAGAATTCAATATCAACTTCCACTGCTGAAGCTGAATACATTGCTGCTGGAAGCTATTGTGCATAAATACTATGGTTAAGACAACAGTTAAGGGATTATGGGAATGAAGAAAGAGAGATTCCTATAATGTGTGACAACACAAGTGCAATTGCAATCACAAAAAATCCTGTTTTGCACTCAAGAACCAAGCACATTGATGTAAGACATCATTTTATTAGAGATCATGTTGAGAAGAAGGATGTGGTGGTTCTTTACATCCCTCTTGAATATCAACTTGTCGATATTTTCACAAAACCATTGGACGTTGAAAGATTTGCTAAACTAAGGATTTGAACTTGGAATTATAAAAGTTGGTGATACACCTATGATCGAAGAATGTAATCGAATTCACCAAGGGACTAGTCTTTGCTATGTTGGGTGAGCTCACTTAGCAGATTAGTCATTGGTATCAACAATTCCACGACTTATGTTTGGACAATTGAGCAAATGAAGTTGCCAACGGGATTGGTCTTTGTCATGTTGGGTGAGCTCACTTGACAGATCGGTCATTGGTATTAAACCTCATTTTGTATTATCAGTTGGACAAAACAAGAAGAATTGAAGATCAGCAGAGTAACTCTATCGCAAGTTCTTGAGCCAACTCTACTTGATGACAAAAGGTCTTTGAAGGATACGTTACAGTCAAACTTTACTAAAGTCAAAAAGCAAAATAGCGGGATATTTATCTTATCTTTATAACTGCGGTTACACGATCGAGCGGTTACAAATCTTTATGGATGAGTTATGGGCCACGGGTCAAGATCTCATTTATTCAAAATTAATCGTGGTTAATGCTACAGTACACAATCTGACGGTTTCCAACCACTACTCTCTGTTATATATACAGACCTATACCCAGAAGTTACTTTCAAACACTCAGATTGATTTTCTCTGCGTATACACCGTGTGAACACAGATTTGTAAGCTATCTTCTTCATCTTTTTTCTTAAACAATGGCGGATAAGGATGATGTTCACATCAGAACAAGTCAAAGTGTGCGAGGCTTTGTTGTTGATGCTAACAAACAGAATTAGCTAACAATATTGGTCGTAGAATCAGAAGATATGATGGTTTGGAAAATGTGCACAATATAAGATTGGAAAGAATATCATATACAAATGTTGTTAGTTTCTGGAGAAACATTGTGATAAGAGACAATAGAGAGGCATTTACTACAACAGTGAATGGCCAGGAGATTGAAGTTTCCTCAAACCTGCTAAGGGAAGCTTTTGGTTTTGCATCAGTAATCGATGCTCCAACCAATCCTGAGGAAATGGGACTGTCAAAACTGGATTTTGTTGACAGAATCAAGACTAATGATGCCATCAAATCAACACTGGGCATCAATGTGAAGTATATAGGGATGGAGTACAACTCTTTGAGCAAGATTATTGCAAAGAACATCTTAGGACTCAGTGGAAGCCTGGATACCTTATCAGGACCCAAAATAGAAGCTCATGATGATCATCTGCAGAAGCATGAAGTTTGATTGGGCTGGATTCTTTGTCCACTACATGAAGAAAGTGATAATGAGAAGAAGAGAAGGGACAAGGAAATCCAAGGCTTTACCTTTGGGATGGTTGGTTCAGGCCCTGTTGAATCATTTGGGAATTGGCCGATATTGCACGAAAAGTTAAATAAATCCAGATACAAGAAAGAGATCGACTATCTCATCCCTGTTTTGGATGATGATGAAGATGTGGAAGCTGAGGCTACACAAAGTGATAATGATGGTGGAGATGATGATGCTGGTGGTGAGCAGATTAAGAAAGTTGCTAAGTCTGCTGCACCTAAGAAGACTGTTGAGAAGAGAAAGGCTGCTGACACAAGAAAGATCACAAAAATGTTAAAGCCTAGGAAGACAAGGAAGCAAGCAAGCAGAGATCATTGAGTCTCACTTTGAGAGGTCCAAATTGAAATGAAGTTCTGACCCTTTGTAGTTGGAAAGAAGATGTCTGTTGATGAAATTTTAAGAGAGCAACAGAAGGAAGATAGCAGAAAGAGGAAAGCTGCTGAAGTTGAATCAGAGCAACCTTATAAGAGAATGAAGGAAATTACCAAGAAAAAGAAAAATGGCAAAGGGAAACAGTTAAGGATTCTGGATGCTCAGAGGGAAGAAGAAGAAGAAGAGGCTATTGAGGCTGAGCCCCTAACAATTATTAAGCCTACTGAGATAGTAGAGGTTGTAGTTGAGCAACCTACTAGAGAATCACACAGCAGATCTTTGAACTGAGCTCTCTTTGTAGAAGTTGTTGAATCCTTCCTGTAAAGGTCGCCGAGCCTCATCAAGGCTGCGAGAAGTTGTTGTTGAGCAACTTCACGAAGAACCACTGACAATCTCACTGAGTGCACTGCTTTGTGGAAGTTGAAAAGTTGGTACAAGACCCGCAAGTTTTACAATAGTTCAGGGGGAAGAGCAATCTGCTGCTAACCCTGATGATGAGCATGTTAGTCAGGGGGAACCAAGTATTGAACAGATGGAGGTGGTAGGGACTAATGTACAGTCTGAGCAACCTACTGACCTAGAAGCATCTGTTGAAGAAACTCTTAACTTACTTGTTGAGGCCTTTGGAGGTCAGCAAGGTACTCAAACTGCTCCCAGAAGGCCAACCATGCCATTTGAAAGGAATGAGAAGAAGAAGAAAGAAGGATATGTTGATCCTAAACTCCTACTGGTTGCAAACTACTTTCAATGGAAATTTGGATTCTATAAAAGACAAAAGCCAGCTGCAGAACCAATGACAGATTTTGAGGAATGGGCTTTTGAGAGGTTAGGAGTGGAGAATTTGTTGGATTTGGTTGATACCTCTTTGTTGGAAGCAAGATTGATGGATCTTATTGATGAGCAAAAGAAAGAAGAGGGTATCAAATTCAGGGATCCAAGAGATGTATCAGACAGTGATTCTTCATCATCTGACTCTGATGATGGTCATCCACCACATCAAGGAGAGACCAGTGGCACTGCATTGATAAATGAACCAAGAGTATATAGCGATCATCGACGCTTTGGCGATCAGCGAGAGGCAACAAACTGAACAGATGGATGAAGATTTGGAAGATTTAACCATAGATGGTTTGGAAGCCTTGATAAATGATGGGATAAATCTTGGAGGAAATAGACTGGTTGGTATGTCAAGTATTTTCTTTGCTGTATAATCTACTGAACAACCTGAAGATCAGCAGACTGAAGATTTGGATGAAGAAAGGGTTACTGATCATAGTGAACCTGATATCAGATCTGAGGATTCAGCTCAATATCAAGACTGGATTGATTCTCAGGACACTCTATCCAAAACTGCCAATTTTCTACGAAGGATTGATGATGTTAGGGAATTTCAAAGAGATAATATGGCTGAATTCCCTGCAATTCTTGTACAGAGAGTGCTGATCATTGAGACATAAACAGTGGTAGCATAGAGATTTGGATATGGTGATGGGATTTGAAGGATCACCATTGATTGTTGAGGAGGTTCAGGCTGCTGAGGATCAGACAGCACCTAAACAAAGGTTGGATCAGGTGGTACAGGTTAATGAGGTCCAAACAGCACCTGGACACAGGTTGGAACCAGAAATGGGTTTGGAGGAAACCCATGCTGCTGTTGGAGAACAGGCTGCTGTAGTAGAGCCTGCTGGTGGAAAGATCACTGAGGGTAAAAGTAGTCAGCAGACTGTTGTTGTTGATGAGGATGAACAGCTGCTGGACTATGATTACAGTGATGAGGAGTTGCAAGTGCCTGAGGAAGAACCTATAGATGCTGAACCTCAACAGGCATTTGTACCTATTTTTGAGGAACCTGCCCTAGATCCAATTCTAGAGGAATTCCAAGGACCTAACCCTGCTGGAAAGGATATGAGCTGGGCCATGGTTGTCAGCAGACAAAGGGCACAATATAATGTAGATGAGCCTAATGATGAGTCTGCTGGACATATGGCTGGAGGAATGGCTGGTGGAGTACCAGCACAAATGTGGATGAGTTGAGGGCTGCCAGGAGTGACATTACAAGATTAAGAACTCAACTTGACAGGCAAGAGCAGAGGTATGAAGATTTGTTGAATCTAGTGGAAAATAGAGGAAGAACCACTGAAACTGTTGCTTATAATATTACCTCCACTCAGTATGCTCTTGCTGATCTTGCTCAAGATTTAAAAGGGATCAGACAAGGTAATACAATGAAGGAGAAGTTTCTGAAGGACCAACTTGAATCTATTCACCAGAAACTAGATAAACTTCTTTGAGGCACCTAAGCTCTTTGTGTTTGAGCCTCTTTGGAACACTTAACCTTGCTGGATTGGATCCTAAGTTTATTGAGAGGATCAATCTACTGGAGTAACCAATGCAAGAAAGAATCACAGCAGTTGACACTAGAACAGAAATTATGGAGGGTCAACTGAACAATCTAGTGATCACACATGAGAGTGTTCATGGCCTGCTGTCCCATTTTGTTCATGATGTCAATAAGGGGGAAGAGAGCCTAACAGCAGTAGCAAAAGAGGCTGCTAAGATTTTTGCAAAGAAGAGATGGGAAGTTGACACCAATGCTTTCAGAGAACCTGCACCTGGCAGACTTCCACTTACTGATGATCTTCTCAGAGAATATAAGAAGTTGTACAACAACAAGAGAAGACCTTACCATGACAAGGGTTTCCATGAGGGACTAAATTCTTTTCTGGGACTTAACTTTTGGGAAGCAAGGGTTAAAGCTTTAAGATCTGCACATAGAGGTGGAAGAGGTGGTAGAAGTGGAAGAAGTCTTCCTACCACATCAGCAAAGGAATCACAGAATGAATTCAAAGAAATATACATGCGTTTAGGCTTTAGAGTACATCAGATCAACCATACTCTACCTGAGGCATGGAAATGGTGGAAAGAAGTGAATCCTCACATTGATTTCTCTCTTATTGAAAATGAATGGATGAGAGAAATGATTAGAGAAATAAGAGCATATTCTGAGCAGCAAGAAAAGGAAAGAGAAGAAAGAGAAAGGAGACACTAGATCAGCATACCTACACATGCATTTTATTTTTGCTGATTCTAGCTTGTAATACTTTTGAACAACTGATTATAATGAGAAATGACTATATTTGTTCTGTCTTTGTTTTCAATCTTTTTGCTTTGCTGTAAGGAGGGTATTCATCACCAAAAAGGGGGAAATTGTTGGACTTATTTTTAAGTTTTCGTGATGAGTGTCAGACTAGCTGTTATAGATAAAAGGCAAAAAGATGTCTAGATCAAATGTATAGGCTTATTAGAGTTTGATCTTGTATAGGTTTGATCAAACAAGCCTTTGTAAAAGATCGGTGACTTTCATCGCACAGTTTGCCCATATCAAGAGGTACCGAGTCAGATGAGACTAGTTTAGAAAGCTCTTTGAAGACCGAAAAAGGTGAGGGCTCAAACTCGGTTACTGAAGGCTAAGGGATCAAACTTAGTATTTAAAGTCAAGGATATGGAATCAGAATTTAAGGAAGTCTGTGATGACCTAAACTGATTACATATACCTTGTGTACAAGGTCTAAGTTCCACAAGTTAAGTGGTGATTGGAACTTAGTTATATTCAAAATGGTGTAATCTAACTTCATAATAAAAAGTTAGATATAAGAGAAGTCAGCTGAAGTGTTTTTATAAACACGGCAACCTTGGAACAGCTAACTGATATACATTTCAGCAGACTTACATTCACAGGAACCTGCTGATGTATATTTGGAATTAATCAAAGGATACATTGGAAGATTACAAAGAAAGGGACAGCTAACAACCTCTGATTTTATCAAACAAATCAATGGTTAAGATTAAAGGGACGTTGGAAAGAAACAGAGCTTTATCCAATGGATACAAGTCAAAGGGTCGACAGATCAGAATCATCAAAAAGCATTTCGCAAATTGTCGAGACTATGAACGATGTGAAAGCAAGTCAAATGGGACAAAACTGAAACGACTATATTTGAATTTCAAACATAAGTCACAAGGATTCCTACCTATAAATAGAGGACTCCAAATTCAGATACAAGTGATGAACATTGATGAAAATTAAGGATCTATCTTGAGCTATCAGATTTAAATCGATCAAACACCCTGCTGACCCTACTGAGTATAAAGCTACTGATCCAGTAAAACATCTTCAAGTGTAATCTGCTTTCAAGCTACATCAAATTTACACACTTGGAGACCTCAAGTTGCTGATCATATCATCCTGATCAAGCTGCTAAAAGCTGAATCACTTACTTGATTCAAACTTTCTTTTACAAGAAATATGTAGAAGACAGTGAAGCATCTTTGGGTGTCAAGGACTGTTGTTTGTGGTGGAGCTGGTGAAGAGGCAATCCTACCCTTCAATGACCAGTGGAAGACTTTGGAGCAGCAATCCTACCTGTTCCAAGTGTTCAGTTTGTGAAGTCATAGTTATTGGTGAAGGACAAGCAACTTAGGGATTTTTGTAACTGCTACCTCAAGAATCTCTAGTGAATTACCTCCAACATCACAGGAGAAGAGTGGACTGACAGGATTACACCACCTGGAACCACTATAAAAATTGCCTACTTACTTTCTGCATATATATTTTGCATTTTGTATATTTAGCACATCAACCTACTGAATCTAGCAACTGAATCACACACATACACTACTGAGTATCTAATACTTGGTATCATACTTTAACAACAAGTAATAAGGCTTAACTTGAATATATTCCGCTGCAACAAATTCAGTAAAGTCAATAGTCGTGAGACTCATCGAGCATCAATGAGACATCGAGTTGTCGCAGTCTTGAAGTTCTTGAGTTTGTTAACTCCAAAAGTTTTAAGTGTTAAGTTTATTCACCCCACCCCTCTAAACTTAACCAAAGCCTTTTCAAGGGACCAACAAACATGTCTAACATCTTTCGGTGTCTGAATCTACCATCCTCTGTCCTCAACTTGACTGAGCCAATTCCCACTATTTTACAGACCTTGCTGTTTGCCATAGAAATATCACCACCATCTATCTGCTCATAAGTAGAAAATCACTTCCCTGTGGGGACAAACATGATAGGATGCTCCAGAATCTAGGATCCAAACATCAACATGATGTGTTGAATCCCCAGCAACTAGAACCATATCCTCATCAGAATGCTCAGCAGCTACAGCTGCTGTGCCAGAATTGCTCTCCTAGTGCATTTTCTTCTTTGGACAATTGGACTTCCAATGCCCCTGCTCTTTAAAGTAATGACAGACATCTGTGAACTTGGGACCTTTGGAACTACCCTTCTTGGATTTCTTCTTCTGTCCATGCTCATTCCTACTGCTGTTGACTACTAGTCCAGCAGCCTGATTGTCTGTCCCTGCTGCCTTGTGTCCCAGCTTCCTAGCATCTAAGGCTGCCTTTACATCCTCTAAAGCCACTGTATCTTTCCCAACTATGAAGGACTGCTTTCATTTGAACTTGGTAATGAAACCAACAGGATTAGGGTTCCATCTTCGTCTTCAATTTTAACATCAATAATTCTGAGATCAAGTAATCTGTGTTGGTGATCGGATGTTCCTCAAAGATACCTCTCTCGCTTCAAAGAATAACTTGTTGGTTAATGACTTAGTCATATACAGGCTTTCAAGCTTTGCCCACAACTTGACAGCTATGTCTTCCTCAGCAACTTCAGTGATAATATCATCATATAAGCTCAATATGATGGTTGAATGTGCTTCTCTTCCAGACTGGTAGAATCTGGTGAACTGGCATCTCCTTTACCAGATAAAGGAGTCCATAACTCTTGTTGTTTCAACAAGGCCCGCATCTTGATTTTCCACAGACTAAAACTGTTTCTTCCTGTAAATTTATCGATTTTTACGTTAACTGCAGACATCCTTCTTGTCAAAGAATATAGCTTTTATCACAGAAGCCTAGCACCGGTGAGGGTCTTGGTGGAGATAAAATCCGTTCGTACAGATGATTCCCAGAACCTACGCTCTGATACCAATTTGTTATAACAAGATAGGGAATCCAGATGCAAGATAGATAACTAACAGATGCAATTCAACAAGAAACAATCACACGAAAATAAGAGAAACAAGAGGAACACACGATTTAACGTGGTTTCCGGTGTTGTGCCGACTACTCCATGAACAGAAAAGAGATATTTTATTATGCACTGAATTTCAGACGGATTACACATTACAATGACGAATACAGCTGGTATTTATATGCACAGATCTCTAAACCCTAACCGCCAAGAATCTTTGTCGGATTGCCATAAATGTCCCAAATGTGGATCACTCTATTGATCCCACTCAGATGATCATTGCCCAGACGTAGAACTCAGCTGCATCCAAAAC
This sequence comes from Gentiana macrophylla, assembly GCA_026214975.1. Classification (NCBI taxonomy): domain Eukaryota; kingdom Viridiplantae; phylum Streptophyta; class Magnoliopsida; order Gentianales; family Gentianaceae; genus Gentiana; species Gentiana macrophylla. Next base: position 28,336,178 of record CM047814.1, read on the forward strand.
ACTCAACTGATCCCCATCAAACTATCTTCCAACAGACTGCTGATACCAGAAGAAAGCTCAGCAGACTTCCCAGCTGACTTTCACAGACTTGGATACACTTCTTCAGCAGACCATCACTCTGCTGACTTCTAGATTAGTTCTACCAGATGTAGAGTTTAAGTCACTTTTCTGACAATATCATCGAATAGAAATCAGACGAGTTTCTCATCCGAAAACCATTATCAAACTTTTGCTGATGTTAGCTAGTTACCTCATCAGTATTATACATTCAATACCTACTCCACCGGCACTAGCGAAGTCATATACCTTTAGCTCGGTATTTTCATCCGTACCTTCTGCCATTGTGAAAACATCAAAGAGAACAAAGAACCGGCAAATTATAAGACAAAGATAGAAATAACCCCTTCAAAGATGTTACATAAATGAAACGTAGCAAGTTTGAATGAGCATAAATCTCTAAAGACCAACTTAAGTTTCCTGGCTCCTTTATAACCGTATCAGTGGCTTTGTATTGATTCCCAAAAGCATGCCTTTCAATACATATGGGCTTGGTCCATCCTGGTAGCAGAAGAAAACCAAAAACATTAAACTTAAATTTCTTGAAAGTATTATATAAAGAAAATCTAAAAAATCAAATGACTTCAAATACCTGGGACGAGACGGGAACATTTTTTGCAGATGATTGGTTCTCTAAAGATGGTTCCTGCATGTGAAATAAGCAAAATTCAGAGGTTAAGAGCATCATGAGCATTCACATCTAAAAAATGAACCAAAGGACATGTGCTACTAGTTAGAATGTTCCTAATTGTCCTATTTGGACTTCTCCTGTGCTCCACATACTCTTCAACCCAAACCATGGAATTATCAATAAGAGGAAAGGCAAAATTGTATGACCTCTACTTTTTGTAGAGACCATAGCTATCATTAATATAATCCTTTGCTTTTAGTGGATTGTTATTGTCATTGCGGTTGATGTCCTGAACTGAATTTAGTATATTTAGCACATCAACCTACTGAATCTAGCAACTGAATCACACACATACACTACTGAGTATCTAATACTTGGTATCATACTTTAACAACAAGTAATAAGGCTTAACTTGAATATATTCCGCTGCAACAAATTCAGTAAAGTCAATAATCAATGAGACTCTCGAGCATCGTGAGACTCATCGAGTTGTCGAAATTTCTTGAGATTCTTTGAGTTTGTTAACTCCAAAAGTTTTAAGTGTTAAGTTTATTCACCCCACCCCCCTCTAAACTTAACCAAAGCCTTTTTCAAGGGACCAACAAACATGTCTAACATCTTTTAGTGTGCAGAATCTACCATCCTCTGTCCTCAACTTCACTGAGCCAATTCCCACTATTTTACAGACCTTGCTGTTTGCCATAGAAATATCACCACCATCTATCTGCTCATAAGTAGAAAATCACTTCCCTGTGGGAACAAACATGATAGGATGCTCCAGAATCTAGGATCCAAACATCAACATGATGTGTTGAATCCCCAGCAACTAGAACCATATCCTCATTAGAATGCTCAGCAGCTACAGCTGATGTGCCAGAATTGCTCTCCTGCTGCATTTTCTTCTTTGGACAATTGGACTTCCAATGCCCCTGCTCTTTAAAGTAATTACAGATATCTGTGAACTTGGGACCTTTGGAACTACCCTTCTTGGATTTCTTTTTCTGTACATGCTCTTTCCTACTGCTGCTGACTACTAGTCCAGCAGCCTGATTGTCTGTCCCTGCTGCCTTGTGTCTCAGCTTCCTAGCATCTAAGGCTGCCTTTACATCCTCTAAAGCCACTGTATCTTTCCCAACTATGAAGGACTGCACAAAGTTTTCATATGAACTTGGTAATGACACCAACAGGATTAGGGTTCCATCTTCGTCTTCAATTTTAACATCAATATTTCTGAGATCGAGTAATATTGTGTTCAGCTGATCCAGATGTTCCCTCAGCATACCTCCTTAATGCATCCTCAGACTAAACAGTCTCTGCTTCAGTAATAACTTGTTGGTTAATGACTTAGTCATATACAGGCTTTCAAGCTTTGCCCACAACTTGGCAGCTATGTCTTCCTCAGCAACTTCAGTGATAATATCATCATATAAGCTCAATATGATGGTTGAATGTTCTTCTCTTCCAGACTGGCAGAATCTGCTGAACTGGCATCTCCTTTACCAGATAAAGGAGTCCATAACTCTTGTTGTTTCAACAAGGCCCGCATCTTGATTTTCCACAGACTAAAACTGTTTCTTCCTGTAAATTTATCGATTTTTACGTTAACTGCAGACATCCTTCTTGTCAAAGAATAGAGCTTTTATCACAGAAGCCTAGCACCGGTGAGGGTCTTGGTGAAGATAAAATCCATTCGTACAGATGATTCCCAGAACCTACGCTCTGATACCAATTTGTTATAACAAGATAGGGAATCCAGATGCAAGATAGATAACTAACAAATGCTATTCAACAGTAAACAATCACACGAAAATAGCAGAAACAAGAGGAACACACGATTTAACATGGTTTCCGGTGTTGTGCCGACTACTCACCTAACGAGCAGAAGAGATATTTTATTATGCCTTTGAATTTCAGACGGATTACACATTACAATGACGAATACAGCTGGTATTTATATGCACAGATCTCTAAACCCTAACCGCCAAGAATCTTTGTCGGATTGCCATAAATGTCCCAAATGTGGATCACTCTATTAATCCCACTCAGATGATCATTGCCCAGACGTAGAACTGTTTGCATCCAAAACACTCGGTGATCCCAAAGAAACTATCTTCCAGCAGATCTGGCGATAGCGAACTTCGGTGACTTTCACAGACTTGGATACACTTCTTCAGCAGACCATCACTCTGTTGACTTCTAGATTAGTTCTACCAGATGTAGAGTTTAAGTCACTTTTCTGACAATATCATCGAATAGAAATCAGACGAGTTTCTCATCCGAAAACCATTATCAAACTTTTGCTGATGTTAGCTAGTTACCTCATCAGTATTATACATTTCAATACCTACTCCACCGGCACCAGCGAAGCCATATACCTTTAGCTCGGTATTTTCATCCGTACCTTCTGCCATTGTGAAAACATCAAAGAGAACAAAGAACCGGCAAATTATAAGACAAAGATAGAAATAACCCCTTCAAGATGTTACATAAATGAAACGTAGCAAGTTTGAATGAGCATAAATCTCTAAAGACCAACTTAAGTTTCCTGGCTCCTTTATAACCGTATCAGTGGCTTTGTATTGATCCCCAAAAGCATGCCTTTCAATACATATGGGCTTGGTCCATCCTGGTAGCAGAAGAAAACCAAAAACATTAAACTTAAATTTCTTGAAAGTATTATATAAAGAAAATCTAAAAAATCAAATGACTTGAAATACCTGGGACGAGACGGGAACATTTTTTGCAGATGATTGGTTCTCTAAAGACGGTTCCTGCATGTGAAATAAGCAAAATTCAGAGGTTAAGAGCATCATGAGCATTCACATCTAAAAAATGAACCAAAGGACATGTGCTACTAGTTAGAATGTTCCTAATTGTCCTATTTGGACTTCTCCTTTTCTCCACATACTCTTCCACCCAAACCATGGAATTATCAATAAGAGGAAAGGCAAATTGTATGACCTCTGCTTTTTGTAGAGACCATAGCTATCATTAATATAATCCTTTGCTTTTTGTGGATTGTTCTTGTCATTGCGGTTGATGTCCTGAACCGATTCCTCCATAGCTGTATTTGTATTTCAACTTCAGCAACCTATAAAAAAAACTACCAGATGAATATACATTCCATATATTATGTAAAAATGCAACAAAAAATGAAACCAAGGAAATGATCAAATCTAACTGCTAAAAAGCAATAAAAAAAATGGTCTAAATTAGTGAAGGCAACTGCTATATATCATTTCAAATGAAAGTTGTTGTGCACATACACACCTGAATGAATGAATATAGCTATTCGACAAAATTTTGGACAGGAGCATAAAGTTTAAGTTCATTTGTAGCATGTTGCATCGAACCTTGAATCTGGGACAACAATCCGGGGTTACAACCAAGCATCGTGATTTCTAGGTTCAATTCGCACAGCATTCCTCTAAAGATTTGGCACAGGTTCAAGCAATAAACTTACAGAGTGGAATGACATGACCCCAGAAAGTGATTTTTGTACTTTGGGTTGTGTTTTTTGCAGCAGGAGTCTTTGCTCGTAGCCTTGGAAATCCTTGGTGTCAAAATTTCCTCTTTGGTATTCAAGCCTTGCCCAAAAGAGCTCAAGCTTCCACATAATTCAAGGAGAGAACTTCTTGTAAATCATACATTGGTCTTTTGAAGGTGGGATAATCACTTTCTAGTGTTGATATCCCTTTGCTTCATCTGAGGCATAAACAATAGTTTTCTATTCCGAAGACACTGATATCTTAACACCTTCAGGTGATGCTACTAACCTATTATTCGTTTAACAAGAGAAAGCACAGATGAGATAGGAAAAGAACAAAAGGTAAGAAGCAAAACAAGGAACATGTGTAATAGACAAAAATAACTATTGCATGTTCAATTTCTATCAATAAAATTCATGAACAAGTCACGGTTGCTAGAAGGAAAGCATGTGAGGCCTTACCTCACATATTTTTCCCTTTACTTCTCTCAATTCAGCACGTTTCTCCTCTTGGTCACATGTCTTAAAAACAACTTTCTTCTGCATTTTCTTATGATTTATCATTTCTGAATGAATTGCAAAACAATTTTATTCAACCATAGAAAATAAACACTGAACTCACTTGCCGCGCTCTTACACCAAGATGTGAAAGATGAGAGATCTCTTGTAAAAGTATAATTCCAGCTAAGTTTCTTCCAGCAGCAGTCACTTGTCACATACAGTCGGTATCAAAATTGAAGGAACCACCCACTGATTCTTATTCGACTTAAAGAACAATAAGTGTACAAGAGATCTTGCTTTATTATCCATTAAAAATATGACCACACAGAAAATACAGACCTCTTCATATCCATCAGCTGTATTCACCACAGAATAACAGGTCCTTCCACCAATGATTGTAATACATCAGGGGCGATGTTATCCACCTACATACATATAATTAGTCATAATTAGATAATATTTTGACTACAATCAAGAATCTCTTGTGTGGAAAATGAACAGAGCAAGTCAACAAAAAAGATATACACCCATGCATTACAGCTTCTATGAATTTCAATTTAGTAGCATCTCAAAGTAAAAGTCACTTAAATTATCCTACTTGTGCATAAATGTTCAACCCCTGGTGATGTGGGGTTTGAAATAATTCTCTTCCTCTTACTGCAGATAGAGATAACCAAAACGTATTTTTTTTTCCTCTTCTTATACATGCTTTTTGCAGAATAAAATAGAATCAACATACTAGGCCTAATCTGTTGTTTGTCCATTACCGTTAGAGCTAGTAGTTCAAATAATGTAAAGAGTGGGCAAAAGAACATGGTTATAAGTACAATAATTTTCCATATATATAGGAAAAAAACCTGTCTGTAAGAATACAGGGGAGACACTAACATAATCTTCATGTTTTAGTCCACCCAAGTGACGAAGTCTTCAGGTTCCATGGAAGTATGACCCGAATTACTTAGTTGTAGGCATTGTGGAGTTTCATCAAACACATTATGGCCAAAATCCTTCATTTTATTTTCTCAACACATCCAAAATCCAACCTCTTGGCAATATTCCAAAATCCATTGAAGAAAATCTGCAGGCCGATTAACATGCATCACTAAATGCGTTTCTAAAATGCAATAATATGTTCTAAAAAACATCGAACACAAATGTCAACACTTAAAAAACGAGTGAGTAAGCTCAAGTAATAACCAGATGTTTGTACTCTAAATAGCAGAAATAAAGCCGATCGAAGTCGAAATTTGTTGTTCTGAAATTTTGATCAGCTTATCACATTTGAAAATGAAAAGTCAAATTGAAAGAATTAGGGCTTACCTACCGACGATGCTTAGAATGCACACAAGACAGACCTTGAAGACCAATGCAAAAGAAACAAGTCAAATAGCTTTAATGCTCAGCTTCTCCGGCGAAAACAAGCAAGTATTCAAGTTCAATTTTGATCGGCGGGAAGTGATAGAGGACGGAACTAACATCTCTGCAGATTTTACACAATGGACAAATCAAAACACTGCAGATTTTCATCAATTGAGCGCCGATTGAGGTTTATAACTACCTAGTATATGTGATTTTGTTAAAAATGAAGGATTTCTTGTCATCGCCGGATTTTCCTCTGAAATCGCCGGAGATTAATCTTGATAGAACGAAGATATGAATATGAGAACGACGGCACACTATCGACGCAAATACTCTAGCAACCAAAATTTCCTTACAAAAGTAGTTGATGGCACACATATTTACGCCCACTTGTCCATGCAAATAATTATGTAGAAAATGGCGGGAAATGTTTAAGCGTCTATGTCGACGCTAATAATGTAATTTGTGTCAACAACTTTGGAAATTAAACCTGAATATTACTTGTGTCAAATCGTCCATGCAAATACTCCACTTTTTGCGTTGATATAACATCGACACAGGGCCGGCCCTGGAATATTTTAGCTTCCCGGTATGTCGTCGAATTGAGTCTTTTATACCGAGTCGACAGGTGTTGCGAAAAAAAGGAGTAAAAGAGCGTTCGACTCGGTCGGTCAGTCGCGGTGGGTCGAGGGGCGCCCGTCAGAGCTTTCAGGGGCAACGCCGCAAACCTAAACGAACCTATGCGAATGACACACCATTTCGTAAAGGATTTTTCATTAGGAAACACCATTTCGGGTTTGCATGTTCATTAGGACACATCCTTTGAAGCACGAAACCTGGTTTGTTCTTTTCGTGAAAATGACAATATCTTTCGTTGTCTATATATAGAGACATCAAGCGATCGGTGAAAAACACGAATAGAAGCATCATCAAGACAAACATAATGTGTCTCTAAAGTAGTACTCCATTAAATCTCGAGAGAGTGTCTTAAAACATCTCTTTAAAAAAGCGTTTTATACGTCTTGGAGATCATTCGATTCTGTTTGTTTTATCACATTTTTCTAACATATTTCCCGTGACTTAATCCAATTCAAAAAAAAAAGTATACATATGTGAAGTGTGTCTACATAATTTAGGCATTGTAATTTTTTTACTTTATCAATTCAAGTAAAAAAATATAAGTCAATTAAAAATTCTTTTGGCCTTTATTAACACATTCTATTACGTTAGATTGGATTAGATCTATACGTTTTTTTTTTTTTTAAATTGCGGAACATATAAATTCGGGCCCTCGAAATTATTGGGCCTTAAGCCGCCGCTTCCTTGGCTTATAGCTAGGGCCGGCCCTGCATCGACACAAACACTATGGTCGCAAAAGGCCATTTTTCTAATAGTGATGGATGGAATCGGATGAAATAAAATATAAAACATAACATAACGATAAAAAATCAACTACCGTCCACACCACCTGCTACCTACCTCATGCACAACCTGCCTACCCCACCGAAACCAACCACTGCACCACCACCTACCACCGCCGCTGCCTACATATCACCACCATTTTCACAACTAACCATCATCTTTATCACAACCCAACCCGCCATCATCCACCTACCATGACCACCACCTACCGTTATCAACCATTTCACCATTATCCCTTACCAACACCCACCTTACGACCATCTTCCTTATTTTCACACATAACCTACCCCACCACAACCCCTTGCCACTATCCTCCACCACAACCAACTTCATCACCATCTATATTTACTCGTCTACCATCACCCACCTCACAATCACCCATCACCACACACCACACACCACACACAACACCACCCTCGTCACTACAACCATCACCACCACCACCACCATTACACACCTCACAACATCGCCACCATTATCTCTGCACACCCTACCATTACCCGCCACACTCATCAACACACACCACCATCACTTATTGTGTCAACTGCCGCATCCTATATAATCTCATATATTTAATTCCATTCCTTGTCAAATGTAGGAATGAAATCAAGTTCATTCCATTCCATAACATTCTATTCCATCAGCTTTATTTTATTTCATTTCATTCCGGCAAGAGTAATTTTCCTATTGTTTGATGATAAGAGCTTAAGGAGATCATGTGAAAAAGGGGGTTATAAGGAGCTGTAACATTCAATGCGATACAATTACGTTTACCATTATTCTATCATGGTATCAGAGCTCCTAGACTAACGTCTTTTCGGTCCTGAGCAGTTTTTACGAAAAAAAATATCCGGGTGGGGGTTCGTAACATTGATCTAAACGAACCCTCACCCCACCTCTTAAAGCCTGCCAATCTTTTCTTCCCGTCGTTCTCTTTCGCTTTTTAAAATCTTGGATCCCTTTTTTAGCTTTCCTATGAATTAAGAACACTATTTTCCTATTTCCTGTTTCCAAATCCCAAATATCTTTCGAAGATTCAATCCCATTAGCTGTAAAGTTCCGATCTTGGATCCCAGAAACTATGGTTTTCTCCTCCTATGACTCCCCTCCTCGTCTCTCTCATTTCCCTCCTCCACCATCCACGCTTCTCCGGCTCAGATCTACTCACAAAATCACGTTCCTCTTCCCCTCGTTCTTTTCTAAATCCATCATCTCCGGCGACTTCTCTACCCGTATCAAAAAAAAAAACAAAATTCAACTATCATTCATTTTGATTGATCTCATAAAGGTCCTTTTTTTTTTTCTGTTCTTTACTTCTATAGATTTCTTTCAATTTTAGGTTTTTTTTTTAAATTTTTATTATTATCAAATAAATTATTCTCTTGTCATTATTTCTCACACACAGTCACAAATACGTGGTTCCCTTTTCTTTTTAATTTCAAAAAAAATATATATATTCCCAAAATATTTTATCGCTTTCTACATAAGTATACTTCTTAGTCTCCAAACCCACTGCCGCCTCAGTCAAAAGTCCGCTCCTCCTCTATCTCCTTTCTTTTAAAATTAGCTTGATGATTATTATTATATTATTATTCTTATTCTTATATTTTAAAATGGTTGAGTTCTAAGAAATAGTGATGACATTGAGTTTAGTGGATAGTTTTCAACCGTGCCCATCAAAATTTACAAAATTGATAATATAGCAATATTAGGTTGATGTGGAGCAATTGTTACCGACTAATATGGGGAAGTTTGTTGCAGTCACCATATGAAGAAAACAAGATCCATTCATTCCGAGCCAATCTCCATGTTCATTGCATTATCATGGGATTGCGGGGGCGTGTTAGAGATAATGACAAGATTGAGTTAGGATTTGTTTAAATAATTATGTTTGAATTTGAATTATTTAGGATATATTATTTGGTTTAGATAAACTTCTATTTATCAGGCTATAAATATTGTAATATTCTATCAGTTTTATCAATGCGATACAATTACGTTTACCATTATTCTATCAGTCACTGCAGCCCTCTTTAATACATTAAGAAAAGATGTTCACAGGGGCCAGAAAGACTCGGTCATAGGAATTTAGACCACCTACATCTTTGGTAAGCGAAAACCACCTCGACCATCGAGTAAAGAACAATGTCAAATCAGGCCTTGAAAGAATTCACACGCGGCCACCCGCTTTCCCAAGATCTGCTGCTTAACCAAACTCTTCAGGAATCCGTTATTTTTGTGCCATAAGCTTAACTCATAATTAAGTCCGGCGTACTTCTAGTTTTTTCCCCAAAATAAAACATGTACACTTAAAATGATTTGTATATTATATTTGCGTTGTAACTCAAATTAAAACTTGATTTTCAATCCAAATTATCCTCAAAATATACAGAGAATGAGGAAGAAAGACATAAATATTTCATCAATTGAGTAGAAGAACAGTCTTTTGAAACTTTTGCATAAAGGACAAAACTATTTATCCACTGTCAAAATTCACTTTTATTCAAAATTCACTGTTTAAATTCACTGTCGAAATTCACTAATTTTCAAAATTCATTGTCGAAAGTCATCGATTTTGGGATTCATTCGTTTAAATTCATTGATTTGGGATTATTAGGAAGATTCATTTGATTTTCTGGGATTATTTGTTTGTCATTCCATTATAAAAATATGTAGTTGTCCTCTTATTTAAAAATATTCCAGATTGTGTCATTATCTCTAATTATCGTCAAAATATATATAAAATTGACTCGGACTATTACGATTCACCTAAACAAGAACTCCGAGTAGTCATTTTACTAGCTTCCAAAATACAGTTTCCAGTGTTTTCATTAAAAAACATTAAAACCTGCCACAGCTCGATTTGCAACCACCATAGCTTCCGCATAAAGACGCATGCATGTATACAATTAAAAGCGAAATGATTCTTTTGGAAGTTTTCCTAGAAAAACGATGAAATAGAGTATCAAACAACTTGAAACTTTTTCCTGCATATAAAGATCCAAATTTAGGCGTAGACGTATCCATGCATGAAAATGTCAAGTTTTAGAACCTCCAATTTCACTTCTAAATAACTCTAGCTAGTCCGGCAAATTTATATATCACTGTTAGGCAGGGCAGGCCCTATAGTGAGGCGAGAGAGACCGCGGTCTTAAGTCCAACAGTGTCGGGAGAACCCAACGGTATATATTTCGCTAGAAGAAAAAAAAATTCATGTAGATTCAATCCAATCCAACCTAATATAATATATTTTTTTTTTTGATAAAATTTGTTTTACTCCCTTCATGAACTTATGCATGTATTGATTTAGGTTTCGGGGGCGTTGCCCCCTCGACCCACCGCGACCTGACCGGACAGGTCGAACCCAGTTTCGTTGTGATAACATTATTTCGTTCGGCAACTCATATGCAAGAGATTACAAAAAATATTTATGAAAAAAATATCTAACAAAAGGTGCCAATAAAAAAAATTTACTTGGCCCAAAATACTACTTTGTAGGTAGGTTTTGAGACTATCAATAAATTGAATTTTGTATTTACGGATGTTAAAAAAGCGATAAGTATGTTTCCAAAAAAAAAAAAAAAAAAAAAAAAAAAAACTTCAACTAATACGCCCAATTCAAGGACTTGGCTTTAAGCCCAAAATATGTCAAGGTCAGCCCTGCTGTTAGGAGTATCATGATAGTACTGTCGGTCAAATCGTGTAAGAAATGTTTAACCAAAAGAAAATTTTCTGTTTCATAAATGTTGTGGTCTTTCTTTTATATATATATATATATATGGGTATAGTTCCTCAAAATATATATATCTTATCCATGCTTTAGCAGATCATACTCTTAAAATAGTGCATCGATCACTATTTTAGTGCGTATGCAATTATTGCTTTTGATGCAACTCCACAAAGCGCTGCTCCTCAATTTGTAGTTGCAGACCAAACAATAACAGAATGCACTAAAATAGTGATCGAGATGCACTATTTTAGTAGTAGTATATACTGATAGCGTGATCAATAAAGTATGTATATGAACCCATTTCTATATATATATATATATATATATATATATATATATATATATATATAATGCATGCAAATGTGCATCCACGTGTTTTAGTGAAGGAAATAAAACTTTTGAAATTTTAAAAATAACAATATTAAATTTTTTTGGGAACAATATTAATTAATACATAGTTTATTTGGAAAATTAGGGATAAGGACACAATAATGAAATATTTTTAAGTAATGAGACAAATTTACATATTTTTATAGGAGAAGGACAACTACATAATTTTATAAGAAGAATGACAAATGTTGAATTCGAAAATCGGTGAATCTCCTCAGGTGAATCTCAAAATCAATGAATTTTGACGGTGAATCGAAAATTAGTGAATTTCGACAATGAATTTTGAAAATTAGTGAATTTCGACGGTGAATTTTGGCAGTGAATTTAAATAAATGAATTTGAACACAAGTGAATTTCGATGATGAATAAATAGTTTTGTCCTTTATGCAAAAGTTTTAAAAGACTGTCCTTCTACTCAATTGATGAAATATTTTTGTCCTTCTCCCTCATTCCCCCTAGTTTATTAAGTATTTCTTCCCCATAAAATATAAATATGCTATTAATGATAATTATACAGAATAATCTTATGTTTTTTTTGTTAGTATTTTGAATTTTAAAATGCATGTAGTTGATACATTTATCATCATTGTAAAGATAATAAGCATTCTGAATTTACGAATATATGTATCTAATATATATCAAGAACATGTTCTTCATAATTATCTAGTAAACCTCTAGACATTTACAATATTTTAAGCAACTTTTGCAAAGGTTTTACTCTAAACATAAACAACTCATTTGGATAGAGTGTATGCAAAAAGTATAGCATGTGGGTTTCATGTACATATTATTTTATATGCTTATTATATTTTAGCTATGAATATAATTTAATGATTGTAAAGTAACTCTTATTAAAAAAAGTAGCATTTGAGATAATGATCAGTATATTTAAACAAGGTAACATTTGAGATACTGATTAGTATATTAAAAAAAATTGATGAAGGAATGTAAGATTCAATTTAATTAGTATAATAGGAAGAATGATGAAACCATATAATTATATTGTAGGTTGTAAAAGGTTAAACATATATTTAATCATTATAACTACCATTTAATTGTTTTCTAAATTTTATTTTTATACTTTCCAAAAAAAAATATTTAATCGTTCCTATTTAACTGATTAAATTGTCAAACCATTCATACAAACCCAACACATTGTTGGATATACAGATACCCGAATCCGGATAAGATCCATAATTGGATCGTCAGATCTGCTTCACAGCACCGATCGAGACGCTCGATCATACACAGTGGAAGCTACGAATTAAATTCGCATGCGATTTTACCACGATTTTAATTCACATAATTAATTAACACAACTACGAGAAAGATGAAGATTTACCCAATAGAAGAGGATGAGCAATCGGCAATAGGGAGAAGCCACAGTCTTCCGGATTGTATCTCCAAGCGACGACTGGTGGACGTCGATCCTCGTAATAGAACCTCCTTGACTATGCTCCAAGAAAAACCCTAGATTTTTCTTCTCCCAATGGCTAGAACGAAACTAATGTTTCTCTTCTTTTCCAAAAAAAAGGCGTGTCCCTTTTTTTCCAATATGGCGTTGGTTTTTCTGGTTAAATTTTGTGTTGGAGAAACTCTCTTTTTAATAGGAAAATAACTAATAATTTGAGAGTTTATCTTTTACACACAAATTTATATTTTTCTTTTAGGAAAATAAAAACATTTATCCAATAGGAAAACAAATTTCCTATTTATCCAATAAGAAAACTAATTTCTTAGTTATAATTATTTAACACGTAAATAATTACATTATCCACATTATAATTAATTAGGAGAAAATTTCTTTTCCCAAAACCAAATTAAAGTGGCACCACTTTTGATGCCAATGGGGATAATAGAAAATGTCTTTTCTATTTTATATATTATTTACCAAATAAATAATATTCGCATATTCATTAAATAGACCAACTATTTAATTTATTTTCGAGGTTCCACAAAACGAGAAAACACTCGCGTGTTAGGAGCCAACCCAAGGACCATGGACCTATAGCCAGTAGCTACAATAAATTGAATAAAATATTCATTGAACAGAATATTTCTACTCAACTTATTAATTCCAGAATTACGCCACCATAAATCTGAAACTGAACTCTATCGATTATAGATATAACTTATTCTCACAGCGTCGAGTCAATAAGTGTCCATTGATATAATCATTACATACAGACTAACCCTCCATAGACTATCAGTAACGAAACGGGATTATTTCCGTAAACCTTCTTCATTACATCTTATCCTTATTTACCATTAACCAACTAGTGATCAATTAGTTCATAACCAATATGAACTCGGCCGATCGATCAGTTTCTAGGATTAACAAATAAGGGGATTGTATTTCTACTTCCCGCATGAAGGAATGAATTTCATATCTTTGAGACACACACTCCTCACTCATTCCAGAATAGTGTCAACGTGAAAGTGATTCGTACCGCGCATCTTAGCAATCCTTAACGAACACATCAAATCCTAGATTGAAACAAGTAGGAGTCTGCAATCACTTCAGGATTAAGGTTAATCCATAAATGATCATCTTGTGATTTAATAAGATTTCTCAATCACGGAATTATATGAGAAATGAAGATTAAATCGGCCCAGTCCTATATGACTACATCATATATAAATGCCCCACTTAGATAACCAATATCAACGGTCCGGATAAGACGATCACACCTTAAAGTGTTCTGGGCGCATTAGTGGTAACAATCAATAGACCTCATACTTTTATTACGTTCACCACGTACTAACAATTCAAGTGTATCACCATAAAATTAATCCTCATGTGTGACACACACTAAGTTATATAGCAACATATGATACGAATTGGTGTTTTCAGCAATGTATAATATATAATCACAAAGCAAATAATAAGATGAGAATAAATCTGTCATTTATTAATTATAAAAACAATTACGTAAATTGTCTTCCAGGCGCTACTTCAAACAATCTCCCACTTGCCCGTATAGACAAGCAACAATTGTCTTTCGGGCACTACATCCAACAATCTCCCACTTGCCGGTAAAGACAAGAAACAATTGTTTTTAGAGCACCACACCCTTATTCTATCCACCACATTCTCCCACTTGCTCTAAAGAAGATGAGACATATCTCTCATTTTCATACCCGCCAAGCGCTTGACATTAGATGCCACACGACTTGGTAAACTGATCAGCTAGGTTGTCGGCTCGAGGCGATCTTTTAGGACCGAAATGTCACCTCTCTGCACGGTCTATCTGGTCAGATGGTACTCTCTCTTAATATGCTTTTGACCTCTTGTGACTACGGAGATCATTTGCATGAGCTACCTCTCAACTGTTTACACAGTAAAATGGTATCGGCTCATCGTGACCTGGAATCACTTCCCGATCCAACAAGGAACTTCTCAAGCCACACTGCCTCTGTAGCTGCTCAGAAAGCTGCTATGTAGTCGACTAACAGAGTCAAATTGGCAGTGTTGGATTGCTCCAGACTATAGCTCCATCACTATAAGTAAACACTGAGCCCGAGATCGACTTACGATCATCCTTAATCTGACTGTAAGTCAGAATCAATGTAGTCAACAATACTCAGGTATGCACCTGAATATACAAGCATATAATTCCTCATTCTCTAAAGGTACTTGAGGATGCACTATAGTGCTACTCAACGTCGAATCCAAGATTCGACTGTTATTGACTTTTAATAACCTGACTTTCTCTATCCAAAGGAGAATCTATCCCATTTTCTCTTTATCCAAAGACTAAGAGAATTAGTCCATGAGGGGTTGGGTAGGAAACCTCTCATTGAATCTAGCATTCAAAAATGCATCATCATTTTAACAATAAGATGAATGGGATACTGCCATAGAACTTGTTCTCATGAATTCAACCGAATCAAATTCTAAGAATATAGTCCACTTCTCTAATTCAGAGAAGCTTTGGCTCGTCAGTTTCTGACTTCAGATAACACACCCATCTTGCTTACAACTGTTGTAGTGTCACATATCACTAACACTAACGTCTACTCTTTACCAATATTGATTTTATGTCTACAAAAGACTCATCAATATATATTCTGGTCAAGCCCACACATTTCAAGCATGTGGCTTTTAATGATCTAGAGGTTTGCTTTAATCCACCAACGGATATAAGCATAGGCAGTCAATCTGCCATTGGATTTAAGCTAAAACCCTTTTGTTCCCAATGAATTCAAGCTCCGTTGTTGAGCAATCAATTTTCAGGGCATCACCCCTGGTAATCTTTCTGCTTTCCATAGAGTCAAGCACGGCTGAATGGTGAGAGAGTTCAGGGCATCACCCCAATTGAACTATCTACTTCTCAGGGAATTACCCCTAGACCACTTGACTTTGCCTTGAAAGTTAAACTTTCTCATTCATTCGACTCTTTTTAACACAAATCCAATTGCTCCCACTAGGCCTGAGACACTCAGGTGGTTCTACAAGATTGGTAACAGAACTGGAGTACCAAAACTCCATTTACAGGATTATGGCTTTAAACCAACCTTCATTTATCACAATCATATACAGTCTTTCCAAAAGACCATAGGTTATCAATCACCCCCAGCAGACTATAAAGTCTGCATAATCACAGCGAGTCAATGGATAAACCATACTCCCACTGCATTTGGGTGGATTGACATTTTGATCTAGTTCTGTAGTATTTATCAGCGTAACCCTCAATAACCAATGTTGGATGTGGTCTGATTAAATCAGAAATAACTCCTTGAGTAACTTTACTTCAAGGTCCAAGATTGTTATTTTAACATTCTTTCAGAAAGGCTGTGATAGTACAACCGTCATTATTCGATCTTCAGAATCTTATAACCAACCTTCACTCATTACATTAAGACATTTCACGAACAGTCACCATATGAACGTGTATGCAAAATCTCCAGTCCTACCTTCAATCACCAAGTGCTAAATGCCTCTATTTATGGAAGTGGAGTCAACGTTGTTCACTCCTTATCCATATATTCATAATCATCTTCTAGGTAGACTTCTCGGTATTACATAAAATGTAAACCATTATTTTGTAACCAATATCTTAATTGAGTTAAGCAGTGTATTGTAGCATATCAATGACTATATAAGGCAATCCTTGGTTTATCCTATTAGTGAAATCATTTCACTCGGAGGTAGGCCGAACATCAGTGCCAAAACTATGCCATAGCCTATTACTGAGCATGAAATACTCTCTTCTCTGTTAATATCAAAGATTCCTCCAAATATTCAGATAAACTAATCGGCGTCTCGAGTAGTCGTCAGACAGAATGTCTACCACTCAAAATCTCTCACTAGCTTGTATCATTCATAATACCCTGAAGGTCAATATGAACAAGCTGTGATACTTCTTCAGCTTTATTACCTTTCCAAATTGAAAGGTTACTTAGTCATTTTTCCTTAGAGATAGTGTTCTTAGACTGGGAGATAGGAATCACCCTTAGCCAGTCTTAAGATATTATCTTTAGGATATATGCACTAATTAATAAATGCTGAAGAATCGTTTATCTTAACACGGAAGCCATTTGTCTTAATAGCTTATGATGTGTTACATATACCTTTTCAGCATTACTTAGTGGTTCGGACTTTATCAGACAAAAGTCTGAGTCTCAAAATCGTATACAAATGTCGTATTCACTTTCTTTAAGGCAACTATATTATCGATTTGAAAGTGAATCCATTCGTTCGAACGAATATGAAAACAGAAATTAAATTTCTGAGATATTCAAGGATTAAAATCCGAAATTTGTTTCCTTATATCACTCCCACTATCTTAGCTGAAATAACTGCCCGTTGTCTACTCTTTTATCATGAATGCCCAGCTACCTTGTTCTTGCAAATGAACTTTAGCTTTCGAGTCAAGTACCCGATCAAGAAAGTCTCTAAGGATTCATAGGTTAGTAATCCAAAATCACTTTCCTTATCCTATACTTTCTTTTATTAATATTTCCGTTCAGCCTTTAACTTATTTAGTTTGGATGACTTACACTTGTAGACATTTACCTTCCCATTCTTGGCTTTCTTTAAAGGAAATGGCCGTGAACTAGCAGTTCATTTGAGTAGCCACTACTCGTTAACTTTGGGATGTCTAGTGAGATTGATGCCAAATCATTCTCGTCATCTTTGAACTAATTTTAATTTGTCTCTCGTTCAACACAAGTGACAGCAGTGACATTCTTGTCACTTAAGTTTGAAGGCTCAAAAGGAGAATCCTCTACCGAAAATTAATCTGCATTCTCGATTATTGAGTTCAACGTTCTTGTTACTTTTCCACTTTTATGAAGTCATCATCAGTCAATTTAATCATATTAAAAGTCTAGTCATCTTGAGATGATATGTAGTTGTAAAATAAAATTATGACAGAAATATAAATCAAATCATACACCACAACAAATAATGATTTTAGGAATTATAAACGTGATGTCATGCATAGAGTTTATCCTACCATTCCAAGGATTTAATCTCACACCTCAGTGCCGCCGACGGGTAGGTCAAAGAGGTGACGATTAAATTGAGACAATCTCTCTCAACAATTAACTGAGAATCAGACATCCCAATTTAATTGTTGATTACCTTCCTTTTTCAGCCAAGATATTTCCAAAAATACCCTTTAAAGTGTGACCTACTGTTTCAGATTTTTAAGTAGACCCCGAGTATGCCGCCGAAGGGTAGGTCAGTGACCCGAGGAGTACTCAAATCATATCCTTTCGGAACCAAACCTTGAATTTTGATAGCGGTGAAGGCCATCCGAAGGGGGCCGAAATCAAAGCGGCACGAGGTGTCACCATTCTCTCACGGTGCTTGTGTCAACAGTAGAGGCCGAGGGGTCGGTTGTCACATTCCCCGCTCCCACTCATTATTTTGAAAATTAGGTAGTCTCATTAGGATTTTAGAATTTTCTAATAATCCAAAAACAATAGATCATGAATATTTAATTTAATGGAAAATTAGGGATAATGACACAATCAAATATTTTTAAGTAATGGGACAACTACATATTTTATAGGAGAAGGACAAGCGCATAATTTTTAGCGAGAAGGACAAACAGTGAATCCCGAAAATCAGTGAATCTCGCCAGTGAATCCCGAAATCAGTGAATTTCAACAGTGAATCCCGAAAATTAGTGAATTTCGACGATGAATTTTGAAAATTAGTGAATTTCGTCAGTGAATTTCGAACACAAGTGAATTTCGACAGTGAATAAATAGTTTTGTCCTTTATGCAAAAGTTTCAAAAAACTGTCCTTCTACTCAATTGATGAAATATTTCTGTCCTTCTCCCTCATTCCCCCTTAATTTAATCCTCCCACTAGTTTATCGGTTCCAAATACAGTCTAACTAGTGTCACTATATTCATGATTTTCCAATTTTATTGATTAAAATTCCTTTGTGTAGACACTACACAAATAAAATTCACCAAGAATTTTATAATCCTAGTACATTAGGACTTATTAAATTTTCAATAATTCAAAAAACAATAAATCATGAAATTTAAAGCTCCCACTAGTTTATCAGTTCCAAATACCGTCTAACTAGTGACACTATATTCATGATTTTCCAATTCATCGATTATTTAAAAAATCTCTTGTGTAGACACTACATAATTAAAATTCACCAAAGAATTTTATGGTTCTAATAATGTCATGATAAAAATTTTGGATCTCGGAATTTTTCAATAATCCGAAAACAATAAAATATGAAAAGCACACATCAACTTATCGGTTCCAAATACCTTCTAGTTAGTGTCCATCTTTTCACAATTTTCCAAATTTTCGGTTATTAAAATCCTATTTATGTAGACACTACATAATCGAAATTCTTAATGACTTTTAGATCCCAAAAACAAATTTACCAAGTAAATTTTATTTTATCATGTAAATTTTATATCCAGATAAAATTCCATTTGTTCAATTAATTTAATTAATTACTAAAATTAATCTAAACTAATTACGTGTTGATACTTGCCTAATTAATTATCTACATGTATGTGTATGCTATGAGTGAAATTCATGAATATGATGCATGACATGGTTATATCACATAAATAATCACATAAGAAAATAAATGCGAAAAATAAACCACTGAGACTGACCTTTGGTACCCCCGTATCTAATCTATAAAAAGAAAATTAAATAAATAAATAAACCCTATGTTTAAAGGATTTACTAATCTATAATTGATCCAGCCGCCGATCTGTATATTAATTTTCCGGCTCGATTCTTGAAGAAAAAAGCTCCAGCCAAGTTGGTAAGTCACCTCTTTTCCTACGGTAGCAGCGTAGGTTCGATTCGCAGCTTCTGCGTTTTTATTCTTCCTTTTATCAGCCAAAAATCCATCTTTTCTGAAAAAATTCCTAGAAAAATGCATCTCTTGGGGGAATCAAACCTAGGTCTTCAAGTTGCAAAATTCACATCTTCACCACCACGACATTGCGTTAGATGTGATGATGTTCTTCGAAAACTGTTTAAATACAACAGAGCCGCAGCAAAATAAATAATTCTTTACTAGAAAATTAAATTGCAACAAATTAATTACATAATTTTCTATACCCGAAAATTTTGGGTTTACAATAGATCTAACGGTAAACAAGTATCAACCCCAATTCATCTCGTCAACCAAATCATTCAATACGCATATATGTATAAA
Organism: Gentiana macrophylla; assembly: GCA_026214975.1. Lineage (NCBI taxonomy): Eukaryota > Viridiplantae > Streptophyta > Magnoliopsida > Gentianales > Gentianaceae > Gentiana > Gentiana macrophylla. Next base: position 28,356,416 of record CM047814.1, read on the forward strand.
AAAACATATAAAAGATGCAATTTTTATTCAATTCCACTCCTTATTAATTAATTATGCAATCAAGATCGCAAAATCGTTTTAACCTCTCACTGATACCACATGCTGGATATATAGAAACCCGAATCTGTATCCGATCCATAATTGGATCGTCAGATCTGATTCACAGCACCGATCGACACGCTCGATCATGCCCAGCGGAAGCTACGAATTAAATTCACATGCGATTTTACCACGATTTTAATTCACATAATTAATTAACACAACTACGAGAAGGATGAAGATTTACCCAATAGAAGAGGATGAGCAATCGACAATAGGGAGAAGCCACAGTCATCCGGATTGTATCTCCAAACGACGACAGGTGGACGTCGATCCTCGTAATAGAACCTCTTTGAATATGCTCTAGGTTTTTCTTCTCCCAATGGCTAGAACGAGAAACTAATTTTTTTCTTCTTTTCCAAAAAAAAGGTGCGTCCCTTTTTTTTTTCCAATATGGCGTTGGTTTTTCTGGTTAAATTTTGTGTTGGAAGAAACTCTCTTTTTAATAGAAAAATAACTAATAATTTGAGAGTTTATCTTTTACACACAAATTTATCTTTTCCTTTTAGGAAAATAAAAACCTTTATCCAATAAGAAAACAAATTTCATATTTATTCAATAAGAAAACTAATTTCTTATTTATAATTATTTAACACATAAATAATTACATTATCCACATTATAATTAATTAGGAGAAAATTTCTTTTCCCAAAACCAAATAAAAGTGGCGCCATTTTTTATGTCAATTGGAATAATAGTAAATATCTTTTCTATTTGATATATTATTTACCAAAATAAATAATATTCGCATGTTCATTAAATAGACCAACTATTTAATTTATTATCGAGGTTCCACAAAACGAGAAAACACTCGCGTGTTAGGAGCCAACCCAAGGACCATTGACCTATAGCCAGTAGCTACAATAAATTGAATAAAATATTCATTGAGCAGTAATATTTCTACTCAACTTATTAATTCCGTAACTACGCCACCATAAATCCAAATCGAACTCTATCGATTATAGATATAACTTATTCTCACAGCGTCGAGTCAATAAGTGTCCATTGATATAATCATTACATACAGACTAACCCTCCATAGACTATCCGTAACGAATCGGGATTATTTCCGTAAACCTTCTTCATTACATCTTATCCTTATTTATCATTAACCCACTAGTTATCAATTAGTTCATAACCAATATGAACTCGGCCGATCGATCAGTTTCTAGGATTAACAAATAAGAGGATTGTTTTTCTACTTCCCGCATGACGGAATGTATTCCATATCTGTGAGACACACACTCCTCGCTCATTCCAGAATAGTGCCAACGTGAAAGTGATTCAAACCGCACCTCTTAGCTATCCTTAACGAACACATCAAATCCTAGCTTGAAATAAGTAGGAGTCTGCAATCACTTCAGGATTAAGGTTAATCCATATATGATCATCTTGTGATTTAATAAGATTTCTCATTCACGGAATTATATGAGAAATGCAGATTAAATCGGTCCAGTCCTATATGACTTCATTATATATAAATGCCCCACTTAGATAACCAATATCGACGGTCCGGATAAGACGGTCACACCTTAAAGTGTTTTGGCCGCATTAGTGGTGGTTTAATCAATAGACCCCATACTTTGATTTAGTTTACCACGGACTAACAATTCAAGTGTATCACCATAAACTTAATCCTCATGTGTGATACACACTACGTTATATGGCTACATATGATACGACTTGAGGTTTTTAGCGGTGTATAATATATAAGCACAAAGCAAATAATAAGATGAGAATAAATCTATCATTTATTAATTATAAAAACAATTACATAAATTATCTTTTGGGTGCTACTTCCAACACACATCTCCCTGCATAATGAATGTGTTCGTATTTGACGGATATGCAGCTTGGAATTACTCTTTCTTCAATCTTATCCATCATACTATCTTTGGATTAGGCATGATAAACTTATCTTATCTCTTCTCATTCTCAAAATATCATTTCGTTTATCACTCCGGCAAATAATTCTTCGTGAGACATGGACTACGTTATATGATACATATGCAAAGCCCTACCGACAAATCAAACAAATTAAACAATACCTCAAATCTATGCAAAAATGTACTTAAACAATTTCTAATTATCTTCATGTTGTGAAAGCTAAAGCTGATGAATTAGTCTACTGATCCAGATGATCTTTTGAAACTTATTTCATAAATAATCTAATGGATAGATTTGATATTCATTACTTGATTGTTCATAATGACAGCAAGGAATACATATACACTCCAAACATAACAAACTTGTATCCTATGGATATAGTAGGGACACTTGGCACTATCTAAGCCTTACACATGTAGTAAGTAAGTAATGACTGTAATGACTATAATGCCCATGTAATCTATATCCTAACAGCCCCCCTCAAACTATATCCTAAATGCCCATGTGATTGTTAAGTACTGAATGCCTCCTATAGCTGCTCTATATAAGTATGGATCTTCCAATGGTGTCCCCTATGTAGGAGTCAACTGTTTTCCAGTAACCATAGGTGTAGGGAACTCTTTCATGTTGTCAAAGTTTAATCTGTGTAGAAGCTACTGTGCATAGTAGCTTTGAGACAAAAACAGACCTGTCTGATCTCTCTGAACCTCCATCCCTAGAAAATGAGACAGCTGCCCCAAGTCCTTTAATGAAAATCTTGAATTAAGAAGGCTTATAAACCTCTTCATCACTGCTGCTGATGTACCTGTGACAATAATATCATCAACATAAACAAGAACTAGCATTAGCAAGCCAGGTTTTTTAAAGATAAACAGTGAGTTGTCTGCCATTGATTGCTTAAACCCCCACTGCACCATCTGATTTCTCAGGACTTCAAACCAAGCCCTAGGAGCTTGCTTTAACCTATATAAGGCCTTGTTAAGCTTACAAACGTAGTTGGGATGTTTGGAGTCAATGAATCCTTCTGGTTGAGGCATATAGACTGTTTCATGAAGAGGCTCATTAAGGAATGCATTATTAATGTCAACCTGGTTTATGCCGCAGTTGAAAGTGATTGCCAATGACAGGGCAACTCTTATTGTGGAGGATTTGGCCACAGGACTGAAGGTCTCAGTGTAGTCAACACCATACTTTTGGTGGAAATCCTTAGCCACCAATCTAGCCTTGTGCTTTAAAATGGATCCATCAGATTTTGTTTTCAGTTTGAAAACCCATTTGTTCCCCACTAGATTCTGATGAGATGCTGATGGAACCAGGGTCCTGGTATTGTTAGCACGTAAGGCTTTATATTCTTCTTCCATTGCACCTTTCCACTCAGAACTACTTAGAGCATCTGATGCACTTACAGGCTCAGATGGGTACTGGTGAGAATTGTAGAGGGTGAAAGGATATCAGACTTGGGTTTGAATATGCCACTTTTAGATCTTGTCTGCATGGGATGTTGAACTAAAGGAGGTGCAAGATTAACAGGAACAACTGGCTCATGGGATACAGCTGGAGAATGAGCTGAGGGTGTAGAGCCGGAGGATTCAGATGATGATTGTTGCAAGAGTGGTGCACTTGATGAGGAATGTGGACTAACACTTTATGGCAGTGATGTATTAGATGAGGAATTTGGACTAGCATAAGAGGTTGGTGAGAGGGAGTCTAGACTGGGAAAGTTAGGGCATATAGATGGACTGGAAGATGAGGCCACATTGGTTGTATCAGTTTCAGTTTTGGTGCTTGGAATGGGAAGGACATGTAAAGAGGTGGTGAACAGCATAGGGTCTACAACAATTTCTCTAAAGGGTCCTTGATTGAACCATTCTCTGAAGGGAAAAGACAATCCATCAAACACTTCATCTCTAGATATGTATATCCTACCACTCACATCAAGGCAATGATACCCTTTGTGTTTAGGACTTAACCCCAAGTTAACACATTTGGTGGTCTGAAACTTAAACTTGGTTTGTGAGAAAGGTCTGGTGTGTGGATAACAGGCACAACCCAAGATTTTAAGGCCTTGATAATCTGGTTGTTTGTTATATTACACAGTAAATGGAGATTGCATATTAAGAACTTTAGTTGGTAGGATATTGATAAGATAGACACTGTACTGAAAGGCTTCCCACCAGAACTTTAGGGGCATAGATGCTTGTGCAAGAAGAGTGAATCCTAGCTCAACTATGTGTCTATGTTTTCTCTCAACTCTTCCATTTTGGGCATGAGCATGAGGACAGGGATGTCTGAATTGAATGCCACAATCATTTAGATACTTCTCAAAGGTTCTATATTCCCTCCCAATCTGATTGTAAACACATGATTTTAATGTTGAACTAGTTTTCAACCAAGGTTTTAAACTGAATAAAAGTGGACAGGGCATCGGCTTTAGATTTTAAGGGAAAGATCCAGGTAAAACTGGAGTGATCATCAATAAAATGGATTTAGTAAACATACCCTGAACTAGACTTAAGGGGAGCAGGACCCCATAAGTCAGTGTGCACTAAATCAAGAGTACATGCAGCATAGAAATTAGAAATAGAATAAGGCAGAATATGATTTTTCCCAAATTGGCTCACAGAACTTTAACTCATCAATAACAGACACATTACATTGATTCAAAACATGATTTAAAACAACCCTAGAAGGATGACCAAGTCTGCTATGCCAGACATTGGGATCCTTGTTAAGACACACAGACTTGACATTATTGATGGATGACTGGCTAGATGAGTCAACAGCTGCAGGACTGATAGTTGAGGAGGATTTGGATTGAAGGAAGTTCTTGAAACTAGGGACTTGATAAAGGCCATCATGGAGTTCACCACTGAGAAGAACGAATTCTGACTTCTGGTCATTAACAAGACAATAAGAATATTCAAAGACAAGGTTAATAGGATTATCATATACAAGTTTAAAAACACTAATAAGATTTTTCTTAATCTGAGGAACATGGAGAAGATTATTCAAGTGTAGGGGTGTTGATGAGTGGGAATAACACTAGAGCCTACATGTTGGATAAACAATTTCTCACCATTACCTACAGTGAGTGCATTATTACCATTATAGTCTGTGTTGATGTGCAGGTTATTCATATCTGCAGTTAAATGATCTGAAGCTCCACTATCCAAATACCAGGAATCATCACCAACAGTTTGAAGACTAGCAGTGAAAGCAGAGATCTGTCTTGGTGAAGGATTGCCTGGGTGGACAAAGTCCCTTTCAAATCGATGCCAGTACTCGCTCACAATGTGACCTGCTTTTCCATACAATTGACAAACCACCCTATTTCCAGATATTCCAGAGTTACCATTGTTTCTATTACCAGAACTTCTTCCTCCTCTACCTCTGTTAAAACGACCTCCACCTCTTGATCTACCACCTCTACCATGATTATTACCATGTGACTGTGGACTGGAATTGAAATTGGATTGTTTGCCAGTTGTTTGAGCAACATGAGAAGAGTGACCTGTAGTTGTTAGGTTTAGAGAACCAACTCCTGTTGTGCCATTGAACCTTGCCAAAGCCTATCATGAGTGATAAGTTGTGATTGGACTTCCTGCCATGTGACAGGGCCAATACGTGCTGTAAGATTTACAATCACAGCTTCATATTCACGTCCCAAACCTCCAAGTATGGCAAGAATGAGTTCATATCGAATGAATGGATAACATGTAGCTGCTAAGTTATCCGAATGAGACTTCATTAAGGCGAGATAATCAGCCATTGACTGAGATCCCTTTTCAGATTTGGTAAGTGCGGCTTTAAACTCCAACATCCGAGCCTCTGAGTGCGAATTGTAGAGGGATTCCAGTGTGCTCCAAATTTCATGTGAACTCGTGCATCCAACAACTTAAAGGAGAGCTTGCTCTGTCATGGAGCTCAGCAACCATCCCATAAGCAGTGAGTCTGCTGCCACAAATTGAATGCCGGATTTGCAGCACCGGTGATAGTCTGACGTGGTGGTGGAGCAACAGAGCCCAACAGGTAGTTTTCGAGTCGATGACCCTAAACAACTGGAAGAATTGTGTATTTCCAGAGTAGATAGTTTTCCTGAGTCAGTTTCACATTGCATGTTTGGGACAGATGACCGGTGAATGGTGGAGCTAACATCGGGGAAGAAGGGGAATGCAGCAGAGAGGGTATGGGTGGTAGCTCAAGTCGATGTCCAAAGTTTGGTAGAGATGGAACAATGGTTTGAAAATTTGTCATCAGCGGAATAGCAGCATTCAAGAAGCTTTCTCCGGTGAAAGGAAAGCTTGAGGCAAAAGCTATGTGAGGATCGTAAAAGGGAAAGGAACTGGCCACCGCCATTGAAGTAACGCTGTGAGTGGGTGCTGATGAGATGGGAACGGTAACACCAGTAGTAGGTTTTTCAGTGGCCGGAGTTCCAGCGGCGTCGGCCATGGATAAGACTCTGCATACCAACAAATAATCTAATGGATAGATTTGATATTCATTACTTGATTGTTCATAATAACAGCAAGGAATACATATACACTCCAAACATAACAAACTTGTATCCTATGGATATAGTAGGGACACTTGGCACTATCTAACCCTTACACATGTAGTAAGTAAGTAATGATTGTAATGACTATAATGCCCATGTAATCTATGGAATATTTAAGAGATAACTATAAAGATTTGGCAAGGGTTGTTCAAGAATGTGAAACCCCCATTGATTTTGAAGAGCTCCGTTAAAATCTACTTAATTATGAGACTCTTCCATAAAAATTGCAGTCAGTCGCTTTTGTTGGTCTTGCTACAACTCATCCAGCTGTATGACATCCCTCTCAGAGTGTTGGTTCATTTTCACATCTTAATATTCCTAATTCTTGAAAACCGACACAAAATACTTTCTTGCATGTAGTAGGCCCGATTTTTTGCCCAAAAAAACCTTACTTGGGTATTTTCAGTGTGAAAATTGCAAGGGCATTCAGAAAAATTACAACTTTTTCTCATTCGGTCCAGCCCTTCAACATTGCGTCCTCTTAATCACCTTTGGATGCTCCATAATATGACATTACACACGCCTTATTCTGGCAATGAAGACATCATGGTTGGTGATAGAAATAGTCTTGCCATCACACACATATATAGGTTCTATTTTTTCTTCTCCTTTGAAATATTTTACGTTGAATGATGCTTGACGATGTCTAAAATCATCCAGGTTACAATTGAGTTGATAAACGAGTAAATAGGCCTCTGAGTGATGATCCAAATAATTTTTTCAAGTGGATTTGAGAGTGGGCTTGCAAAACACAAAAAAAACGTGAGGGGTCTGGAGCATTCTCCTGGGGGACACTCTCACGCTCAAGGCAATATTTCAATAGAGGAATTTATGTAAAGATAGTAAGCGGGAATGTATAGCAAGCGTATTATGTGCGTACATTGTAATGGCTGGAGCATGTTATATAGCAGTTATGGCTCAAGCTATAATGGAACGTATATTTTAGAGCCATCACTATATCAGTTACTATCATGGAACACTCCGGAATGATCATTGAAAAGAATGTAACTGTTGCTTGAGGTCCAAGATAAGATATATTGTATTGAGTATAAATGACCGAGGTGACCTAGACAACGTCGGCAATACGAGAATGTAGGCGTCTTGTATCTTACCGGTTATGAGGGACATACGGCGACATGCACCATGTTAGATAGAGAACGATATGCGTCATATCAGATTAAGATATAAGGGCGGCATTCGTTGCACTAAAGATGGACCTTGCTAGTTGATCCCCAATATCGAGTTGAGCCCATGTCGGCCCAAATGTTTATATGACCTTTATCACTCTATGTGAGTCTAAGGAGTACCAGATGTAGCGTGACCGATCTCACTCATTTCAATGTTCGTTGTGTTCCTAGCATGTCTCGTATTTTTTTTATCTATCTCTTAGCTTTGTCAATCCCATAATGTTTCTTTTGAATTCTTATCCTCTAAATTTATTTGAAGGATCTTCAGAGCATTACTGCTATGATTCAATGAACGTTAAAAATGGATTGTATAAATGACTAAACTCCATTTTTCCAGCTTTTCACAATGAATAAAATATCAAAAGTGCTTGACATCATCGTTTTGGCCACACAACTACCCCTATTTTCAAGATATTCTTTGTCAAAGTGATCTAATTATTGCCACCACGACTGCTTATTCTCATTGTTTTGCTTGTATAGAGAATAAAAGTCACAAACTTTCTTTTGCTACTTCAATTTTATGTTATTCCCCTCCCCTAGAGATTAATTTCACCGACTTTTGGCATCCCCGATAATATTACATAATTTTACCAAGTATACATGGTTTTGTCCATGAATTCGTATGTATGATGTGATTGGTGTTGTTATGCGTTTTAAGGCTCTTGTCAAAAATTCTTTGATGCTACAATTAAAATTATATAGATACTGAGGGTGAATACATAGCCTTAAGAAAATTATCTAGCACAAGAATGTATAATTCATCAAACCACAATCATGAGTACAATGTTTTTTAGAGACTGTATCTTATCTTTATTACCACACATTTTATATATGTTATTTCATATTTAACCATGATTGTTATATTTAAAGAGAAAATTAATTAGGGATAGACACTTTTGAGGGAAATATTTAGGCAAGAAACACATTTACACTTCTATTATTTTTCTGTTTCTAAAATGTGGTTAACGATCAACTCACTAATTATCTATGTTGTTTAATACCTACATTATTATATTTAATGATATAACTAGGAAAAAGACTATTTAGGTTATGTGGGAATTTTTTAAATTGTACAGTTTATTCATTTTATAATTTTATCATGTCCTGTTGATTTTTTTAGATGTACTTTTCTTACGCTTATTGCTGGATTAGATTGAGAGATGGTTATAGTCTTTTATTTCACATTTAATGGAAATAAATATTATATAATAATGTGAATATTCTTCTTATGTTTATTGTTAGTTAGATAGATAGATTATTATGTATTTTTCTAAGTTATATAATGTGATTATTCTTCTTACGCTTATAATTACGCTTTTTCATTTTCATTTGGCGTACGCTTTTGTTACATAGATAAATAATTATAATATTTCTTTTGAGTTTATCATTTTGTTTTATTTTTTTAAAGGTATCTTTCTGTGTTGATGTGGGTAATCTTTGACGTGGGCTAATTACATTTACTTTCATGTAAGTCTTTTTTAAATCAAAATAATGGTTATTTGTCTATAAGGACCAGTTTGAGACTTATTTAGGCATTTATGATACTAAAAAATATCATCTTTAAAAAGGACATAATTAATTTAACTTTCCTATATTACCCTCCATAATATGAAGAAATAGTGGTCTGGCCTCTTGAGGACGAAAGAGTCATTGCCGGAGTTAAAGGTTTTGAACGGAGCAGTAATATTGCACGAATTGAAACTAAACATAAAAAAAACCCACATAAAATATTACCCGCGTCAAATCAAAAAATATAAACATGCCATTAAAAATTAAACTAAGATGATAAACTTAGAAAAATATAGTGATCTATCTAAATAGAATGAGGATTCAACAACAAAAAATATATTTATTTTAAAAAAATGCATGTTAAACTCTATAAAAAATAAATATATCTTATCTAATCTAATCATAAACATAATCATCCAGACATCTATCACCTATTATTATTATAAAAGACAATGGTCCAAAAGGACACAAAATGAACTTAATTAGGCAAATATGACAAAAAAAAAAGTCGCCAAAGCTGGCGGGCCTGCGATGTGCCGGCCTCGGCGCCTAGAAGTCCTACTTCCGGTGGGTCAAGATATATGGATAATATGGGATTGGCTGTTTTGGTTTTGGCTTCAATTTCTATTGGAATCGGCTCTTCGATGTGTAATAAATATGAACAATTATATTGTCACAATCACTTTAACACAATAGTTATCATACTTATGTGACATCAATTGGCCAAAAAGGACACAAAATGAACTAATTAATTAGGCAAATAGGACAAAAAATCGCAACAACCGGCGGGCCTGCGATGTGCCGGACCCGGCCTCTAATAGTCCTACTTCCGGTGGATCAAGATACATGGATAATATGGGATTGGTTGTATTGGTTTTGGCATCAATTTCTATTGGAATCGGCTTTTTGATGTGTTATAAAATATGAATAATTATATTGTCACAATCAATTTAACACAATAGATATCGTACTTATATGACATTTATTGTGTCGGAGAGGTTGTGTTATGTGTCATTATTCATGAAATATTTCATGTTGATGTTAGTGTTTCATTCGTAGTATTTGCCAATTTAGTAGCAAAAAAAAAGTATTTATGTTAGAATTACTATTGTTTAAATTTAGTGTCTGCGCTTATGAGTCACTGTTTTATGGTGTCGTTAATAAAATGATGTCAATACAGCCTTTTTGCATGGAGATCTTCATGAAGAAGTTTAAATGCTGCTTCCTCCATGTTTTAAGACTGACAAGCCAAATCAGATTTGCAGGTTAACCAAATCTCTATATGGACTAAAACAAGCCAGTAGACAATGGAATTGTAAGCTGACAGAATCTTTGGAGGAAGGAGGGTTTGTTCAATCCAATAATGATCATAGCTTGTTCACCAAGGGATCGGGAACATTTTTCATTGATTTGCTTGTTTATGTTGATGACATCATAGTAAAAAGTCATGATCTTCAGCTAATCCAGCAAGTCAAAGACATTTTGCATAAACAGTTCACCATCAAGGATCCTGGTAAACTCTGATATTTCTTGGGTATTGAAGCTGCAAGAACCCCTAAGGGTATTTAAATCTATCAAAGAATGTATACTTTGAATCTTTTTCAAGAATATGAGTTTTTGGGGGCTAAGCATGTCAAAACACCTATGGAATCCAAACAGACACTGCAACATGGAGACTCAAAGCACTGCTGGACGATAATTTTGCATACAGATCATTGGTTGGAAAGTTGATCTATCTTACCTTTACCAGACCTGACATAGCCTTTGCAAAGACATCGGTGACCAGCTTTTAGACACACCACTAAGAACCATATGAAGGCTGCACACAGACTTCTAAGATATTTGAAAGTCAATCTAGGGCTAGGCATATTCTTCCTTGCTAAGAACAATTTTGTTTTGAAGAGGTTCGCTGATAGTGATTGGGCTGGTTGTCCTGAAACAAGAAAGTCTGTATTAGGATATATGATGTTCCTAGGTGATGCATCTATTTCATGGAAGGCTAAAAAGCACACAACCATTTCAAGAAGATCTTCAGAAGCTGAGTACAGGGCTATGGCCAATGATGTGTGTGAAATTCAATGGCTGATATATAATTTACAACATTTGCAGCTCCTTGTTCAGTTACATGTTGTCTTTTTATGTGAAAATGCAAGTGCTATGCACATTGCCCACAATTTTGAGTTATGTGAGAGGACCAAACACATAGAGTTTACTGTCGTGTGGTTAGGGTCAAAGTCTAATATGGTCTTATTAAACTTCTACCCGTCAATACAAAATAGTAGATTGTTGGCATTCTTACCAAAGTCTTGGATGCACCAATCTTTTCATATCTACTGAATAAGTTGGGTGTTTCCAAAAAAATTAGCCCAGTACAAGTCCATAAAGACTGCTGATATACAAGAGGATGTGCAAGCTGCTTCATGCATCATTCTCAGCTTGAGGGGCTGTTACAATATATGCAAAAGACTTCTAATAAATAGGAAGATGTGAAACTGAGTACACAGCTGATCAATGTAGTCAGCTCAGCTGATCACAAGGCAACTGAGTGTCCTAGATGCAGAAAGGGTTTTTATGTTATAACAGACTTGTAACTTCTTTGTAACTTCTTTTAACTGATTCATGTGGTGTATGACATTATAGATACCTCATGGTCAGTAGCATTGTAACTTAACTCATTCATTATTCTTTGAATAAGATTATTCCGCATTATATTTTGTTGTGTTCTTCAATTTCACAACTTCAGCACACCACATGGACGAATTTGGAGTTTTAAAGCAATTTTGTTCGAAAATAAAATTATTAGAATAGGTTCTCATAATTATTTGATTTTTTAACTAACAAAGATATGACCCAAAATTCATTCGTGTGGCGTTCCAAAGACTGTCTATTAGGCCATATTAGCAAATGGGTTAACCCAAGCTTAGCTCATTGTTGGGACCCTCGCGCGAAGGCTTCAGCCAAGGCTTTACCGACCTCATACCGGTCGTTCTAATAATACAGGTCTCGTTAGCTCGGCTTGGATTCAAAATCAATAGACATCATTTTAGCTCGCTACGGGCTATCCGCATATCTAGATAGCTGACATGACATAGGGTGTCTACGTTCCCATATTTCCGAACTGATGATTCGCTCGTCCTGCTCGTTTATGAACAAGAACAGATCGTCTCCAAGCTCAAAGAGCGGTTGATGAGAGTCAATCTGGATATCATTTTCTATATGATTATACCTTGTTTATACATTGTTCTGTGTGTTTACGGAGACATATGTTTGTATTTTGGTGCTTGTTTCACCTTTGTTATCTTTTCGGGACTAAGGACATAATGTCTGGAAATTTCATCTTTTAGGGTGTATTTGGTTTCATTCTCGGTCACTCTATGTCCTGTAGGGGTTATACGTGGTATGTGTTGTGATTTTGTGTAGGAATTAGATGTTTGAGATGACCGGAAGGTGAGATAATGGGGTAGGAGCATGTGCTTGAAGCCTGAACGCTTAAACGGATATGTTGCCCTACCCAAGGGTTCTTTTCCTTTTCGTCTGTGCTCGCGCATTCAATTATATAAGTAGAGAATTGCCTACGGATCCTACTAACGAGCATTTTTTCTCTTTGTTCTTGACCCATGAGTAAAGGTAGCCCTTCATTTCCACCATCACAAATAGCGGGAAGGGACTAAGCCCTCGGCCTTTGAGAGTGAAATTACACCATCAAAAAAGCCAATAAGAGGTCGTTAATGCGTACATTGATTAAGCCTTAAGAGGGCTATTCGATCGATGGCTTATTCTCTTTGGAGATGAGTTAAAGCCCATGGCACTCTATGCCTAATCTTGTATTGCCCCGCCAACACTTATAGTTGTCGTTCTGCTCTGGAATCGAAACAAAACCCAATGAGCCAATTCACATATAAAAGAAGAATACTTGCGGCCAAACCGCATTAAAGACCAATGGCCAACTCAAGGAAATGACTGCGGGGCCATATTAGTCACTTTGAAGACAAACTAACTTGTTTTGATGCAGGAATAGTCCAGTAATGGAAAAGGCTGCTAAATATTTCCTCTGGTTTTTTTTAAATTTATGCGTTGCGTTTGCAACTGCAAAATGTGTGCATTAGTCTTTTTTTCAGTGTGTGAAGTTCATCTATCGAGATTCTACTTTCAGATTCATATAAGAGGATTCAATTAATGCTCATAATAGGAAGATACTACCTTTCTTTCTTAGGTTAGGGCTGTCTTTCCGCTTTTAAAAACAGGGGTGTGGCATGAGTACCCTTCAATCTTAAACTTAAAATGCTCTTTTTGTAAAGGGCTAACCCGAGTTGACAATATATTTATGTATCACACTTAAATATGTGTGATAATTCTATTAATTTATCTATATAGGACATTACATTCTCCCTCCCCCTCCTCATAAGCAACATGGCGTCCTTACCAGGATTTGTCCAGACTCGTCTCTACTAGATAATTCTAGAGGTGGCCCCTACCGTCTCTTACGGTGTGGCACATAGTTATGTCCGGTAGTCGACTTTGATGCCAATTGTAACGCTCTCAAACCCCGGTCTGGTAGCAATAATTGAGCCTTAAAGTATCCGGTTAACTACTTATACCGTCGTCTTCGTTTGGCCTAAAAGGGCTAACCCGAATTGACAAGATTTTTATGTATCACATTTATATAGGGATGATAATTATACTACTCTAACTATATTTGGACATTACAGTAAGGACAACATGGGATATATGGGAAGAAGAAAGAAGGGGAGAAGGGGAGAAGGGTTGTCGTGAAAAAAAGAAATCAAAAATAAAATATAAAGAAGATGTGTAAATTTTCTTCCATTTGTCAAAATTCTAGTGTTGACGACACGTCAAGTGTACAAGATGACGAGTGTCTTTAGGATCATTATAAAAAAGGTTAAAGGTTGTAAATGATCGTTTTTTTATCTAAAATGAGGAAAAATAATGAGAAAAAAGATAGTGGTTGAAAAAAACGCAGCGACGCGTATTACTACGTGTATTTACTACGTATTCAACTATGCGTGTAAGAAGTGCACACGTATGAATGCGTGTTTTGTCATTCTTCTCAACCATTATTTTTTTTTCATTCTTTTTCCCATTTTATATTTTATTTTGTCGCTTATGGCGCCATTTCACTTGTGGTGAATGATCGTTGTAAAATTTTAATCAATTAATAAACATACTTACATTAACAATGCATGCATTCTATAAAATGCACGTTAAATGTAATCTTTTAAAACGATCCATCGTCTCACCCTATTCTCCTTGGACTAAGTGGTACTGCCAATGACCGCAAGATCAGACCTAAGCCAACTCCTAATTCCTACAAAACCATGCACATGCACTTCAACATTATCAACCAATTAAGTTAATATCTTCATTATTTATCCCTCTAATTAATTAATAAAGCTTTCACCATGGAAACTTTGGCATTAGAATCACCAAACCTCAATAACCAAATTACCAACTCAATTACCAGCACTGAATTCATACAGGCACCGCTTATCATCGACTCAGCTAAGGAAGAGGATAAGGAAGATGATGATGAAAATTCGCCTATTGAGCAAGTCCGGTTAACCGTTTCCAACCAAGACGACCCGACCATTCCGGTTTGGACGTTTCGGATGTGGTTCTTGGGCTTATTATCATGTTGCCTGCTGGCTTTTCTGAATCAATTCTTCAATTATCGGACACAACCGCTAGTGGTGGGGCAAATCACAGTTCAGGTTGCTTCACTACCTATTGGTCATTTCATGGCAGCCGTCTTGCCGAAAACGGAGTTCGGGATACCGGGTTTTGGGAAGAAGAGGGTATTTTCATTGAATCCTGGGCCGTTTAACATTAAAGAACATGTTTTGATCACCATCTTGGCTAATGCTGGTGGTTCACCCCTTGGAGTCTCTATTGTCGATATTATTATAGCTTTTTACCGCCGGAAGATATCTTTTGTCACCGGTTGGTTACTCATTATCACCACACAGGTAATTAATTCAAAATATTCTTCTGCCGTTTGATTCTTTTCTAGCATTTTTTAGGTCGCCAGATGTTTTTTTATTTTTATTTTAAAGTCTTATATCTATATATATATATATAATTATATGAAGGTATTAGGATATGGATGGGCTGGATTACTGAGGAAATACGTGGTGGAACCAGCCCACATGTGGTGGCCTAGCACGCTCGTTCAGGTTTCTCTTTTCCGGTTAGTATCTCTCATGCCCAGCGTCGTGATTAAAATCACATTTATATTGACACAACAAACGACATAATCTATATTTATATTTTTCTTTCATTTATAATATATTAAATGATCGATTTAGTCCCCGTTACGATCGAAACTCTGAGATATAACTCTTAACAATAATAAAATAAAACAAAGGAATAAGCTCAGAGTGTGATTATTATAAGTCGGAAGTATACCGGTCCGGTGCAAAATCTGTGGTGGACATGATAAATGGTTGACAATTAAGTTATAAAGTCGAAAGTATACCAGGTGGTGGATGACATTATTATGATAAGAGAGTATTTTGAAGAGTATGATTTTTTGTATGTTAGCAGAAAGTATAATAGTTGCTAGTCATTCTGTCCACACTTTACGGCGTTCTAATAGTATGAAATTTATCTGAGAATCTCCCTTTTCCGGATTGGTTATCTACTCCTATAAGTCAGGATGATAATTGGTTGTAAACTTTTGTTGTATTTAGGTTAATGAAATTTCTTTCGTTTCGGAGAAAGAAAAAAAAGGAAAAAGCTGAGAGCAAAAATAAATCAAGTGGAAGACGTTAAAATTTACATGGTTCGATCAACTAATTCATATCGACAGGCAATAGTGAACAATATCACTATAGTGGAGAAAAACATAGACTTTACTGAAACCCAGTGACAAAAATTAACTATGGACGGTAGAGTTTATATAAAGTGATGACAAAAAAGAAATATAGCCGAATTTCAAAATATGGTACCTGTAATTTTAGAGAGGTCCCACCTTTGATACTAGCCAGTACCTCGAATATTTAATCTTAAACAATTGTCTTGGATACTTTATGTAAAGAAAAATAATACATCATTTGATTATCAATATTCTAATAATTATAAAGTAACTAAAATAGTTGTATAAATATAAATTAAAAGTAAGCTCAATGAAATGATTTGAGTTGGGGTCGACTTTGTACTAGAATAGATCGATTCGTTATGATTAGAGATCTAACAGGCTCGACTCGAATACTGCTCCATATTTTGCCGAACGAATCTCGGCAAAAAAGGAAGGGGGAAAAAAAAAAAAAAAAAACGGCTGAACAAAAATAACGGTCAAACTGATTTTTACTCCTCTAGAAAATAATCAAAAATAAATAAATAAATAAATTTGCTACACGAATGTATGCAGGGCCTTACACGAGAAAGAAGATCGGAGAATGTCAAGACAAAAATTCTTCGTGATCGCATTAGTTTGCAGCTTCGTCTGGTACTTGCTTCCAGGTTACCTATTCACAACACTAACAAGCATGGCATGGGTATGTTGGGCATTTCCAAAATCAGTCTCTGCTCAACAAATGGGTTCTGGTTTAAAAGGTCTTGGCATTGGAGCTTTAACCTTTGATTGGTCCACCATAGCATCCTACTTGGGCAGCCCTCTTATAACACCTTTCTTTTCCATTGTCAATGTTCTTGTTGGTTATGCATTGCTCATTTACATTGTTGTCCCTTTATCTTATTGGGGAATCGACTTATTCGATGCTCGTAAATTTCCCATTTTCTCCTCTGATCTGTTCACTTCAAAAGGCCATGTATATGACATACTTGCCATTGTTAATGATAAGTTTGAGTTGGATTCAGTCAAGTACGCCGAACAAGGACAAGTACATCTAAGTACGCTTTTCGCTGTCACTTATGGCTTCGGTTTTGCTGCCATCACATCCACTATCACACATGTTGGCTTTTTCTATGGCAGGTATGTAATGTAATGTCTCATATCTGTAAAGTAATGTACTGTTCTCCATATAATTATGAGATATGAAGGTCTTGTCAACTCGGGTTAATTAGCTCTTTTAGACCAAGCGAGGACGACGGTCTAAACAATTGACCGGATCATTTATGACTCATTTAGTGCTACCAGACCCGGGGTCTGGGGGCGTTACAGAATAATATTCAGAGCCGACTATCAGACGGGACCTAAGTGCCACACCGTGAGAGACGGTGGGAGTCACCTCTATAAATCCTCTGGTAGGGACGAGACTGAGACAAATCCTGGCCGTTTCAAGCGAGGACGCTTGATCTCTTATCTTTAATTATCGGAAATCTTTTACGTACGCTCAATTTTTCGCTTAATTGATCAGGGAGATCTATGAAAAGTTTTCTGCATCATACAAGGAGAAGGAGGATATTCATACAAAGTTAATGCGAAAATACGAGGACATACCTTCATGGTGGTTTCATGTCTTGCTAGGGTTGACCCTTGTAGTTTCTCTAGTAATGTGCATTGCCTTGAACAATGAAGTACAACTACCATGGTGGGGACTTATCTTTGGTGCTGGCATTGCTTTCATATTCACACTTCCAACTAGTATCCTCGCCGCCACAACAAATATGGTATACATTTTGCTTCATGTGTTATAACCTTTAATAATTTACTAAACGATTTGATGAATTTTGCAGGCACCTGCATTAAACGGTGTCACAGACTATATCATGGGGCTTATTTATCCCGGAAGACCGATCGCTAATGTGTGCTTCAAAGTTTACGGAATTGTGAGTGTCAACCAGGCCGTCTCATTCCTCGCTGACTTTAAACTTGGCCATTACATGAAAATTCCCCCGCGATCAATGTTTCTGGTTCAGGTAAAAACACTTTTATTACATTACGATATTCACCAAATTACTCAATGATTCATAATAATCGTATGTGTGGGACGGTGTACGTATCTTAGTTTGTAGGAACAATTCTAGCAGGAACAATTAACATGACTGTAGCATGGTGGATGCTCCATTCAATTGAGAACATATGTCAGCCTACTCTCCTCCCACCAGGTAGCCCATGGACATGTCCTTTCGACCGTGTCTTCTTCGATCAATCTGTTATATGGGGTTTAGTTGGACCGAAACGAATCTTCGGATCTCAAGGAAGTTACAGTTCAATCAATTGGTTCTTTCTTGGAGGGGCATTGGCACCAATCATAGTATGGCTATTTCATAAGACATTTCCGAAGAAATCTTGGATTCCTTTAGTTAACTTTCCGGTACTTCTTGGAGCTACTGTTGCTATACCTCCAGCAACGCCATTAAACTACAACGCGTGGATAATCGTAGGGATAATATTCAACTATTTTCTGTTCCGTTACAGAAAGAATTGGTGGCAGAGATATAATTATATACTTTCAGCAGCTCTAAATGCTGGAGTAGCTTTCATGGCAGTGTTGTTATACTTAACACTTGGAATAGAGGACAAAGGAGTGTCTTGGTGGGGGACACAGGGAGAACATTGTCCATTAGCATCATGTCCAACAGCTAAAGGCATTACAGTTGATGGTTGCCCTGTGCATTGATTCATTTAATTACTAGTATCCTTCAATATCAATTTTTTTTTTTTTTTTTGTTAATAACTTATAGCCAAATACATCTTGTGTGAATAAGGCTTCCTTCTTTTAATTGTTGTAATGTTATAGTGTATTCTTGTAAGAAATTCACTTCTTCTTTTTTATAGCATTTCATAACTTACTTTTTTTTTTCACTAAGAATTGAGTACGTGGAAAAGACTTGAATGAAGAATTCATATCCATGGATAATGCTAAATGACTGTAATATCTTGAAATTTAGAAAATGGCAGACGTGTCAATTTTTAAAATTCGGAATATTATATTTACTTCTTTTATGGATTAATTAAAGTTTATTATGTGTATGTATATTCAAAATACATATATATATATTTAAGTGGAATTAAGTTGCAATTAATGGAAATAAAGGAGTTTTGGGTCTTAATTGTAATTAAAGTGAGTTAGTGGCAATTAATTAAGGTTAAAGGGAGGTTTTATTTGGGGAATTAACTTCCCATTAAGTCAGAAGCTGGCAGGAGTTGTCAGAATTCAAAACATTCTAACTTTCACGTTGAAAGCAAAGGAAGGAAAGAAAAAGAAAAAAAGAGCAAAGAGACTTCTCCAAATTTCTCAGTGAGTTCTTGATTGTTTTCAGAATCGTTTGAAGATTTAGAATCCGCAGAGAAAGGGCTACGTGGTGATACTAAAAGTTCAGAGTTTTGAGAAGGTAAGAATTTAGCCCTAATCTTGGTTACTTCAAGAATCAATCATTTCAAAGCATCGTTCGGTTTGATTCGTAGTTCTTTTGGTTTAGAGGCTTGTGATCATCAATTAATCTAAGTTTAATTGTGATCAAGTAGGTTTTTGTTGAAATTTGAGGAAGTCTGCGCAGTTTCTTTCAAGTTGTGTCTTGGAGTTTTGCTTTGGACAAGTAAGGGCTCTTCCTAATGTGTAATTAGGTTTATGATGTTTAAGGTTGAGTGTTTGTGGTGTTTGAATGCTAGAAATCATGCCTACTTGTTGTTAGAGAAGTATGTGATGTTGAGTTATGTAAAAGTGAGGCTTTTATGCTGTTTTGATGTGCCTATTGATGGTAAACTTGTTTGGAATCGAGTGGGGATCGTTTAGATGCATAAAACTGAGTTTTTTTGGGGAGTTTTTACGCTTGGTTCGGGCGCACCAGAGGTTGTTGCGGGTGCACCAGGAGTCAAAACGTCTGTTTTTACATTAAGAGCCTTAGTGCAAGTGCACTGAATCCAGTCTTGCAAAGATTAAACTAAAGCAGATCGCAAGACGCATCCAAATGTATGCACTTTGGACATGTTTTTTTTGTGTTTGATCAGTTTTGAGCCCCGAATCTAGTTTTAAGTGTTGTTTCTTGACCTTATAACATTAAATGAACATGAATAAGCCAAGATTAAGCTTCCGATGCGTTTAGTTCCGGCACAGGATGTACTCTTCAAGGGAGTTGAAGTTTGGGATCGTCGGAAGAGTATGATTGGCTTGTGCTTTGAAGAATTAGTATTCATCAATGTCTGTGTATGTGCTACGCCTTGTCCGTGTCTAGGGGTTTAAGTAAGAAAGTAGTATATGTCAGGGAGCTTACTTCAAAACACTTAGATGGTTAGTTAACAACATAATGACAAACGTACTTGTATAGTTAAAAGACTAAACATCAATCCATTCTTGGTGAGGCACAAGTCTATATCACGATGTGTGGGCGTTCAGATAAAGTGGAAAACTTCGTAAGTCTCTGGGACCCTAAGTATGGAGGAACACCACCCCGTAAGTCTGAGACCCTACGTACGGAGGGACTTCACCAAACGTGTACGCTATCGGGCTTTCCCCCGTGGCTATTGGTGTGATCCGTTAACGATATCTCGTGATGGATATTCATCATGCGCAGTGCCCTTGATTGATGATGTAACAAAGATAAGCTAATCTAGAAACCAATAGTCACAACATGTTGATGAGCATGAAGTGAACCCTAGAGTTGAGTCGGTCACATAAAGATAACTTAATAATAACTAATGGACCTTTCGTTGTAAGACTTAATTATACTTTAGCTTCTTACTCTTGCTAAGTACGTTGTACTTACCGACATTGCATTTTGTTGTATGCTTTCTGGGGTGAGAAGATGAACATGTAGATCTTGAGCTCGATCAGGAGTTTGATGATGTTTGAGGACGACGATGACATGATGATGCTTTCTCTTTCTTTTTCTTTCAAAAGATGTACTAGATGTGTTGTACTTTTATATTGAGACTTTTGTAAGACAAGTATTGTACTTTTCTTTAGACTTCATACTTTGTAACCTTTGGATTTCGTTGTTATAAGTTACCTTTCTATCTTTAGTATATTTGGAGTTTCTATTCTTAGTAGCAATTATGATAGTTTGCCGAGTCTTTTTAGCTTCCGTTTACTAAACTCGATACGACGTAGTAGAGGCTTACATATACTATTGAATTTATTTGATATTATATGTGACGAGCGTTTCGTTTCCGGATAAGGACTCGGTATCCGGAAACGGGGCGTTACAATGACAATTTGGTTCCATAGTCGTTTAAAATAGAATTAACTAATTGATTTTATTTGTCTTGCGATCTAACGTAGGAAAAGTATTTCACCACTTCAAACATCCCCTAAAAAAAACCAAAAAAAAATAAAGAAAAAAAAGCGGGAAAAAACATAAGTCTCAACATTTTGTCGAAAGAAATTTTTTCTTTTTCTTCCCTAACAGGCATGAACGCGTTATAGTACACCACTGCACTAGGCCGATACACCATGTGAAAGGAAATTTTCAATTTAATGATACTTTAGATGATATTTTAATAGCAAAATTCTTACTCTAAGAAACTGTTACCTAAGGAGTCATTAATATGGTGTATCGTGACACATGATAAAAAAAAAAAACAATTTGTTGTCATTCTCATGCGAACTGTTTTTTTCAAAATTCATAGTAATTTCTCTCGTACAAAGAAATCAATAATCACTTTAGGAAAATTTTAAGCTGGTCTTGGTATCGGGACCAATAGAAATTAGGGGGAATGAGGGAGAAGGACAGAAATATTTCATCAATTGAGTAGAAGGACAGTTTTTTGAAACTTTTGCATAAAGGACAAAACTATTTATTCATTTCGTTTAAATTCACTTGTGTTCGAAATTCAATTTATTTAAATTCATTCGACGAAATTCACGATTTAAATTCACTAATTTTCAAAATTCATCGTCGAAATTCACTAATTTTCGAGATTCATTTATCGAAATTCACCGATTTCGGGATTATTGAGGAGATTCACCGATTTTAAGGATTCATTGTTTGTCTTACCATTATAAAATTATGCGATTGTCCTTCTCCCTATAAAAAATATGTAGATGTCCTGTTACTTAAAAATATTTCAGATTGTGTCCTTATCCCTAATTTTCCATAGAAATTAAAATAAATAAAATTATATGAAATATATATCCTTTGTATTTAGGAAATATTAGGTAAAAATCCACATTTCCTCCTTTATTCAATCTTTAATCCAGCTTCAATTTTTTAGTTGCATTAAGGATAAATAAATATCACCGGACAAATATGCCTTATTTGAGCGTTCTGTATTCTTCTCTAAAACAACATCGGCAATCAACATGAGTTGTATTCCTTCTCTAAACGCCCAAGCCCAACCTCCAGCTTCTAGCTCACCGGTCATTCACCACCGCACCACTCGGACTCCGGCAATCCGCAGCAGCTGGGCTGACGGCACAACAGGTGGAGCCAAAGCCTGAAGAGCTTCACCACCGCATCCAGGCACCACCGCATCCTACTTTTTTTAGTAAATGATGATTATTAATTTTCTTCGTCAATTAGCTGTTCTTTTGAATGTTTCAAAGCTTGTTTTGTTTTGTTATATAGTGTATGGATTTTTGGTTTCATTTCATTTATCAATTCCTCAAATTTTCAATTCTTTTAGCAGCTTTTCATTTGGCTAAGCAAATTAATAAAAAAATCGTACCTAGTATTTTGTGGTCCCGTCAGATTCCTTGATGTGCAGGCTGTGATTTACTTTTCAAGACCAACATTGAGTTCTTTGTTGTTTTTATTTTTTTGTGAATAAAGTTTTGGTGGAAAGCTTTTTGATTGATTGATTTCTGAAGGGCTACTTGCAATACATCAAGCAGGTGTATGCATGCTTTTATTGCAGTTTTCCATCTATTTTCTTTTGTGGTTCACCTCCCCTTGATTAAAAGCTTGCAGCTTTGAGTTTTATATGTTAATCAAGTACTTAAGGATTGTTTTTTGCCTTGATTTCTATGGTTCTATTGCAGCCTTTTGTTGTGACCTTTTGAAGTGTAATGGATTTGTCTTATTTTACTTTGGAAAAGCTTAATCTTGATCTTGTATGGAAGTAAAAACAAAAACAAATAAGAAAAAAGAAACAATGTGAATTCTATACCATTTATGTTCTTTTCTTGTGATATATGCCTGTTTTTTCAAGAATGCAGCTATTTTTGAAGCCAAGAACAAGAAGAGACCTAAAAGAAATAATCCTAAAGAAAAAGTAGTATCGAAACATGCTCCGAAAAGAAGTAAACATGAGTGATTGAACTGTATGAAGACATTATGTTCATATCAAGGACTTGGGGGACATAGACCTTGCAACAAAAAACCGAAAGAAGAGTCCTTTTGAGCGTGATACTGTGTACTGATACTGTGTGCCTTATATGATATTGTTACTCATATTGTGTGCCTTATATGAGTCAGATATGATATTGTGTCCCTTGAATTAAGCCTTAAATGAGCCAGATATGTGTGCCCTGAAGTAGTCACTTGAATTAAGCCTTAAATGAGCCTGATATTGTTTATCGACATCGACATCGACGATCTTGTATGCCTTATATGATATTGTTAGTGATATTGTATGCCTTATATGAGCCTTATATGAGCCATATATGATATTGTCTCCTTGAATTAAGCGCTTGAATGAGAGCCTTATATGAGCCAGGATATGTGTCTCAAGTAGTCAGTAATTAAGCGAATTAAAGCGAAATGGCGACATCGATATTGTTTCATCGATCATTGTGTTAGTATAAATCTTTGCGATTAAATTCGGATTTCAAATACTACGTCGAAAGGTATCAAATGAGGTCTCAAAATGAAGATAAAAACAAATATGAACTTTGGTGAAACAATTTTGATGATCGGTGTTCTAAATCAAAAGTTACGGTCGTTTATAAGAAAAACGCTCCGGTTAATAGAATATTTTTTCGGCTTTCAAAATTTACGTCGGGGTATCGTATCTGGGCTCAAATTAAAGAGCAAAAAAAATATGAATTTTGGTGAAATTTTTTCGATGATCGGAGTTATAAATCAAAAATTAAAGGTGTTTGAAAAAAAAAAAACAAGAAAAACAAGCGTGAAGGAGAGCGGAAGAATGCATATATGGCGTCCCTTTAATAAAAGGGTAATTTTATCCGTCTGAATTTATTTGTCTTATTGCTCTTAAAAAAATAATGTGTATATATTTATTCATTTTGTAATTTTTTTGTATTTTCATCATTCTCTCAGTATTTATAGGTTTGCAAAACATTCAATTGATTGAATAAGTATTACAGGTTGTGCAGGGACCATCATAAAACTTACAGATTACTTTAATAAACATCTCTCAATATTGGCTAACAAGGCATTAACCTAATAATAATTACTAATTACGAGCCCGTAACCGAAAGGTTCTGGAATCATAGCTTTCGTGTTTTATTTTCTGTCAGAAATTAAATATCTGCATGCACAATTTTATTCCCAATCGAAATCTAGGCCAATAAAGCCGGGAAATTCTTATCTAGATATTCCGAACGACCCGTATAACCCAATTCTGTAAACAGCGTTTTATTCTGAGAATGAAACTGTGAAGATGTTCTACATAAGACGTTCCCAATAAAGCCTTTCGTGTTCAATGAGAGTAGAGTCGAGACAAAATAAATCCACGTGGGACGGCCGTCTATGAAGGTCAAACATACAGATACCAGTATTTCAGCCATCGCCTTTCTTTTCGCATATATAAATCAAGCAAACACATTTTATCAGAAAATTCACTATACACTCTTCTTTTCAAGAGAATCTTCTGAGATTGGTTCATCGCGCTCTTCAGCAAAAATGCTTCAGTATTCACTCAATCGAGGTAACATTTCTCTGTACAATTTATTCTTCGTTAATTTAATCATTTTTAGAAATTAATTCGCTCCTTAACACAATAACGGCTAGAAAATATGGCTTTGATTATGATTTTGCAGCGAGGATTATAAAGTGTTTTAGTCGGCGAGTGTTTTCAACCGCCGCCGACCATGCGTGGAGACAGCAGAGCTCACCGGTTGGTGGTGTCTGATCTTTTTTTTCCTCCTTTTTTTAATGCCCGCTTGATCATTTTCATACAGTGTGACATTATTATGTAAATTGTAATTTTGTGCCCCACCTAAAATTTGCTGCTGCGATCATAGAAGTTATAGTTAAACAAGGATTCAGTGAAGGTCGACTCCCTCCATTATCTTCTAACCTAGTTCATCAGCTATTTTTAGTCGTCCCTTTGATTTTCTTGTAAAATTTTTATACTGGGTTAAACATTTTAAGAATTTATGGTTGTAGCAGTATATTGAAAATCGTGTTTGACATTTGATGCATATTGATACGATTGGGATTAGCTTAGAAGCTGGTTGTACTGTTGTAGTAGTATATTGAAAATCGTGTTGACATTTGATGCATATTGATACGATTGGGATTAGCTTAGAAGCTGAACGATATTTAACGAAAAATATCAATAAAAGACATCCTTTCTGGTACATCCCACAAAAATAGGACAAGTAAGAATGTATCTACTGTCTCGCTCCCTCACCTATTTGTTGTGCTTAAGCAATTTGTGTTCGGCATGTGATCAGTTGGTTATGAGCATGTGCCGAGATTAAGCCATTTGTGTTGAGCATGTGACCACTTAGTGAAAAGTACATACCTTGTTTATACATATGCAGGCTGGCAACATCTCTATGCATGTTGCGAGTTGGATAATAGTATAGAGGGTGAGACAGAAGATGTATAGCAGTATCCGTTCCGAATTTTTTTCTCATTGTGTGTAATGATGTAGTTATTCAACCCAGATGAAGTGGTTTACTTTGTGCATTGAGAATCATGATTTCTGTGTACTTCATTATGCTTGTAGCTTGACCATTTTTTTTCTATATTTAATGTATCAGAGGATCCGGAACTTGATTGGGGGAGCATTTGTAGATTCTCGATCATCAGAAAGTATTGATGTTATTAACCCGGTAGGTACCTGAAACCAGAAGTTTCTTATTTCAAGTTTTTGTTTTGAGATGTTTTATGTTCAAATTTTTTTCCTTGGACAAAGGCGACTCAAGAGGTAGTTTCACAAATACCACTAACCACAAATGAGGAGTTTCAATCAGCTGTGTTGGCAGCTAAAGAGGCCTTTCCAACCTGGCGAAGCACCCCTATCACAGCTCGGCAGCGTATTATGTTCAAGCTCCAAGATCTTATTCGAAAAAATATGGTAAGCTTAATAGCTCCCAAAATCTGCAAAGGATTGTATGACATCAGGCGTAGTAAAAATCAAGTTCCTACTCCATATATATGACAAAATCAATCAAATAAATTCTCAGAATAGCTATTCTTTGTTCCCCATGGTGCCCTACATAATATGATTGATTTGGATTTCACTTCACTCATTATTACAGGACAGGCTTGCCATGAACATAACTATAGAGCAAGGGAAGACATTGAAAGATGCTCAAGGGGATGTATTTCGTGGACTAGGTTGGTATATTTTTCCTACTTTGTCTTACAAGGAGACACATGAAGACATTTAAATGGAATTTATGGATCTATTTTGAAGAGGTGGTGGAACATGCATGCGGGATGGCAACTTTACAAATGGGAGAGTATGTATCCAATGTCTCAAATGGAATTGATACCTACAGTGTTAGAGAGCCTCTTGGTGTTTGTGCTGGGATTTGTCCCTTCAACTTCCCAGCAATGATTCCTTTGTGGGTTTGTCTCATTTTCTCTGCGCCTTTACTCTTTCCTTTTATTTATTTATTTTTTATAGTTTCTTCCCCGTTTTTTCTGTTTGTATTATCCCCTCATTTCTTGTAATCTTTTCCTCACCAAACTAAAATGTGAAGTTTATCTTTTGCTTTAACATTTTTGCAGATGTTTCCTGTTGCCGTGACTTGTGGAAATACCTTCGTCCTCAAGCCATCTGAGAAGGATCCTGGTATTGTCTTGTTTGTTCTAATCTACACTATAAAAGTATTGAGGGTAATTCAATATGTGTCCTTTGAGTGTGCAGTGTGCAGATCTCAACTTCCCCTACTATCATTATTGGTAGTAGTGGAGTAATTGATTGGTTAAATGTAATTAGTATAAATATATGCCTTTACTCCACCTCTTTAGGCGTGCGATGTTGGTAGTTACTAGTTAGGACTATTAGTGTTTTGATCATTTAATTTGGCTGCTAATGGATAGTCTGCCCGATGTTGGCAGATATAAGGCATCCTTGTTTAAATTTTTATACTCTTCTCATTTGAATTTAGGAGAAAAAAAATTATTCTTTTAACTCTCCCTTTCTACACAGTCTTTGTAGTTTCTGTTTGAGATAGAATAAGTTGGGTGGGTAAAATTTCTCTGAGTTCATATTATTTTCTTAGTTATTTAAACGCTTTCTGGCAAGTTCTTCAGAAGTTGTTTTTTTGTTCATAGGTTTCTTGAGATCCATCTCGTTGTTCTGAATTGTTAAACTTTCGGTTTTAATGTTTTATAAGCATTCTCATGGTTTTGTTTAAGATCTTTCTCACATTAGATACGAAAGAGTACAAAGAACCATAACGGCTATAATTACAAGTTGCAAGGATGCAACGGCTCCTGAACAGTAATTCTTGCTATACAAGATTAGGAGTAAACCTTTCAGATAGAGGACTAATTAGGAGACTAAAGCAAGATTAAAAAACATATAATTAATACAACAATTCAACACTTAAATTCTTGCATTCACCTTCCATGAACATGTGACTAGTTCTTGTTGCAGCCAACTTGGGGTGTAAAATGATGAGAAAGTATACCTGCTTTCCTGTCAGCATTGGAACTGACTCTATTTTCACTTTCTTTTGACAGGGGCTTCCATGATACTTGCAGAGCTTGCTATGGAGGCTGGTTTGCCTAGTGGCGTTTTGAACATTGTTCATGGCACACATGTAAACCTTGAATTCTTCAACCTTGTACTTAATTGATACGTAAATCATAACTTCTGAATGTGATGAAGTATTTTCATAAGCTCTTAGAATCTTGTTCTCTCACTTTCAGGATATTGTGAATGCTATATGTGATGACGACGATATTAGAGCCGTATCATTTGTTGGTTCAAACACTGTAAGTTACTGTGGGTGTATGTTTGTGCTAGTTAAGTAGTTAATTTCTTGCTAAAGGTGAACAAAACATCATCCAAACCCTCCCCCACCCCACTCTTAAAAAGTGGTTCAAAAATTATGAGTGGTTTTACGTTTGGATATGTATTAGGCTGCCCATTGTTGGCCTTGGTTCCAAAAACAAATGAATTACTGAAGGGATGATAGGCAAAACAAGACACGTGAGAGGTTTGTAGCCATGCATGTCTTTGAACAACTATCAATTGTTCAAGTACTAGAATCCACAATGGGTCGTGTCTATCGTGGTGTAATACAAAATTGTAACAAACCTTGACAAGTATTTTTATTTGTTTATATGATTATTTTCAGATAGTGCTACATAGTTGGCTTTTTTCAACTCACCCTTTTTTGTTTCTTTGTCAACTTTGAATTTGTTTGTTCAACAGAAATATGAAGGGTTCTTTTTTTTCTTCTGATTTTTTGGATCATCATGGTGTTACTCTTTTGTGATAAATTTCATACTCTGGAGTCGCATGAATCTCTGGCTTGTTACATACGTCAATGTTCCGTTTCATTGAGTGAATAAGTGTTAAAATATATTAGGTTTCATTGAGTGAATAAGTGTTAAAATATATCAGTTAATCGTATTTCAGACGTCAACTTTCTGCCAAGGTTGGTACATTAGTGCAACAAGTGTGTAGGTTTAAATGAGCAAGCAGCTTATCAGGTCAACTTTGAGGATGTCTAATTGTTTGTGCTATGAAAAACTATGTGGATTGTATGCTACATTTGCTTTCCCATCTGCAATAATTTCGGTTTGCAAGTTTTTGTTATTTTATTTTGTAAAATACAATTTCTATTTCTTTTACGGCTCCATCTTTTCAAGGCTAGAATTGATTACATGCTCAAATAATTCATTAATATACATGTGAGCCTTGAATTCAATGTAAATAAAATAAAAAATCTAGAAGTGTTGGTGAAGATGATGCGGGCCATTGAAACAAGGGATAATGAATTAAGTTCCCTCCTCTTTTGGTCCTTGTCATTCTCAATGCCAAGTTCACACGTGTTTCATATTGTAAAATTCTGAAGTCAATTGTGTTCAACATGTAAGTTACCTACCTCCTAACTACTCAAGCTTTTAGGAAAGGTGATAATTCAACAATGGTTCGCACCGCTCTGCCAACATTCTCTTCACATTTATATTGTTCAAGTCTAGGACCTCTTTGTTGACCTATTTTGCCATATATTCCCTTTGTTGTCTCATGTTGGCACAGGCTCTTTGTTATAGGCCCACATTTGAGGGGGCTTGTTGAAGTCAATTGTGTTTAACATGTAATTATCTACCTCCCCATCATCTTAAGCTTTTGGAGAGACGGTAATTGAACATAAAACATATTCTTGTAGGGGTATCCTCAAGTCAAGTCATGTTGTTATACAAGCCATCCCTTGTATGAAGGTTTTTGAGTATTAAAGCAAAAGATTTAGTGCGTATGCCTTTTCCTCTGTTCTCCATGTCCAATCTATTTATAAACTCTCTTTGAGACAAACCTTTTCTTTATCACTTTATAGGCTGGAATGCACATTTACTCAAGAGCATCAGCTAAAGGAAAGCGTGTTCAGGTCAGTGCCACCAATGTATTCAATTCCCACCATTTCTACTGATTGACTTTAAAATTCAACTTATTTTCTGACTGATGATGTGTTCAGTCAAATATGGGAGCTAAGAACCATGGAATAGTATTGCCTGATGCCAACTTGGATGCCACTTTGAACGCTTTAGTAGCAGCTGGTTTCGGTGCTGCAGGACAAAGATGCATGGCCCTCAGCACAGTGGTCTTTGTTGGAGGGTCAAAATCATGGTAACTTGTTTTGATAATTTACTCACCCAGATAGATCTTATGATTCTCATCTGCATATCTTTAGACTTCTCTATTTCTGTTTGTCAGCATACTAGATATGTAATTTTCTCCAATGACGTTAGTTTGTTGGTGAGGCTTCACTTTGGCATAATACAACTCCACTGTCTTCCCAATTAATGAATTGCTGATTCGTGCTTATTGCATATGTTGAACTCATAGCAAAAATATATTAAAAAATTACTCACATGCGATTTCTTAGCTGACAGCACTCAGTGGGATAAGACTTGATTGTGTAATTTAACTACTTTATCTTTTGTTAAAATAAGAATGGGATCGTTTCTTGATTGCAGAGTAAAAGCAATTTTAGTAGTTCTTGATGCTGCAAAGTGAGTTTTTTGAAATGAATGACCTTTCGCAAAATGGCTTAGATGTAAGGGTCTTGATTGGAAACCTTTTTTGCATCTCCTCTCTTCATTATACATATGGATTTGTCTGTGGCAATATGATCACGTGTTGTCATTATTAATTTATTTTTTACCTTCCGGAACATAGCTTTTTCCCATTGTTGGCATATCTGCTCCTTCGGGCCATGGCCACAACTATCATAGAACGCGAAGCCACTCGTTAGAGGTGCGAAGCCACTTGACTGTAAGGAGAGGATTTAATGCTCGCCATAGGACTCACTGACCTGAGCGATTTTCGGCCTGGCCTGGTGATCGCCCGGCGCTTTCAAATGGCGAAACTCTCGTCATAGTTATGAAATTAAAATGGCATGGTACCAGTAGGTAGTCGAAGAAAAACCACTCGGACTACATTACTTACTGCAATCCACACGTTCATGCTTACAGAACGGTTTGAATTCTTGTCCACTATTGTATCTCCTAACCAATTGCAGCTACCACCCACATGAACCAGAAAAGGAAAGGAAAATAAAGAGGATTATTCCCCTGCTTGTTTCTTTTTCTTCTGTGTAAAAGTTGTCTTAATTGAGTGATATGATTTTGAAATCTTGTTCATTTAGATGACGAGTTTTTAACCTTTTTGGTGTAGGGAAGATAAAATAGTGGAGCGGGCTAAATCCCTTAAGGTGAATGTTGGAACAGATCCAAATGCAGACCTGGGTCCCGTGATTAGCAAACAGGTGTGTAAACACCTGGGTTACAGAGAGTGTTTTCATTTAGGTTCTCATTTAGACAGTTTTCACAAATTCTCTCGCGGATTCTTCTTTTAATACGTTGAACGTCTCTGCATACAACAGGCAAAAGAACGGATATGTAGATTGGTTCAAAGTGGTGTAGACAGTGGTGCCAAGCTGCTGTTGGATGGGAGAAGCCTTGTGGTATTTTTGTTGTTGTTTCTAAACTGCCTTGGCTAAGTTGGCTTTATTTATTGCAATGGTTATTGGGAAACCTGGTCTTTCGCTAAGGTTATGGTGTATGGTCGTAGATGCTATCAAGATGAAAATGACTTGTGATATTCATGTTAAAGTTTGAATTCAGTCTACTTGGTATTCCCATACACCATTTTAACCCCAATTATAGTGACAGAACCATTTGGTTTTCTACCAATGATTAAACTCAGGTTTATATTTGAGTTAGTCTATGAAAACTTAGTTGATCATTAAAAAACCAACAGGTACCAGGTTATGAACAAGGAAACTTCATTGGTCCTACCATCTTGTCTAATGTCACTGCTGATATGGAATGCTACAAGGTACTTTTTTTTTCCAATTTTTAATTTTATTTATGCCATCTCAATTCGCACTACTTGTGCATGCCTCCTCTTTCATCTCCACACCCTTCTTTCTCTGGCATCTGGAGCCTGCAATTGAAGTATGAGGTGCATTCTGGCATCTCGTTTTCTTATTTCTACTTTGAGTTAAGAACATTGATGTTATTTGCAGGAGGAGATTTTTGGGCCTGTCCTCATTTGCATGCAGGTTTGTCTGTGTTTTATTGATCAGAAGCAGTATACTTTGCATGCTTGGCTAATATTTGATTCTTGTCACCTTGTTAGGCTGACAGCTTAGATGAGGCTATAAAAATTGTAAACCAAAACAAGTAGGTCGCATCTGATTTTGTGCTATAATCTTAAATTAGATGGATAACTCCTTTCATTGAGCATATAAGTATGTGGTCTTTTCTGGTAGGTACGGAAATGGTGCTGCAATTTTTACATCATCCGGCGCGGCTGCAAGAAAATTTCAGACTGAGATTGAGGCAGGCCAGGTAAGAAGTTACAAACTTAACCTATTGCATATTTAGAATTCTTTTATTTTAATGATCGCTAATGTTTGGTGCACCGAAATGGTGTGCGTGTGTGTGGTGGTGGTGGGGGTCTGCAGGTGTGATATATTTAATTTTTATACATTGAGTGTAACATTTTCGATGCACTTATCACCGTTGTTTTATACTTATGTGCTTTGACGCCGTCTCTTGGTCCAGGTTGGGATTAATGTACCGATTCCAGTTCCTTTGCCCTTCTTCTCGTTCACGGGGTCTAAGGCATCTTTTGCAGGAGATCTAAATTTCTATGGTATGAAACTTGTATTTTTTTTCCCCTCTTCAATTTAGTGTGTCACTCTGGAAAAATAAAAAGTGACTTTGATATGTTTTATGAGCAATATTTTCCTTCTTGGGTACCACAGCATCACTTCTTAACTGGGAAATGATACTACCACGATATATAGTGTCATTACACACTCTTAGACCAATTGATTGATACGGGTCTCACTAATTGGCCAATGCTCTACAAATGTGTTTTGACGTTTTTCTTAACTTAATTTTACTTGACACGAAGTTCTTCGTTAAGTTTTTTAGTTTTTAAATGCAGCATAATATTAACAAAATAAGAGTAAATTGCAGGCAAGGCTGGGGTGAACTTTTACACTCAGATTAAGACAGTGACTCAGCAATGGAAGGATCTCCCAGCCGGATTATCTCTGGCGATGCCGACTTCTCAGAAGTGAAGTCTTAGAAGGTTGACTTTATGAGTCTGTCTATTGTACAAATCTGAATGTGACTTTCTGTTTCAGCACTCTTGAATGTTACTGGAATTAAGGTTATTTTCCACTGTCTCGTTTAGGGTCGTGGAGGATCGGATTATAGCAGACAGATATAATGGAGTTCATTTCACTTTACTCTCACTGTTGTCTGTGAAATTACCTCTTACATGAGATTCAATTTCAAGAATCTCTTCTCTTCATTACTAGCTATTATGGGTATCATGCTAGTTAATTAGATCATGCTATCCTCGACACCCTCGCCATGTGTATCGCCTGCGACATAAACACCATCCCAGGTGGTCTTTGGGTACCCGATACACCTCTTGGTTGCGCCAATACCACACTCCTAACAAGATCTCTCGAAATAGGAATCTTCAATATTGCATATCTCCTTCCCTAGATAAATCCCCATTGAGACAATCATCTACCCACGTACTTATTGTCTCGCGGAAGAAACTCCTCAGCTTCCCGTGAGCTACCACTGTTTTCCATATCAACAGAATCCACACACGCACGCATGTTCACACATTATTTTTGGTGCTACTAACTCTGATTTATGCAAGGACTTTGGGTCAGTAATGACCATAGAGTTTGAGATGTCTGCTATGAGAGGGATGAACATTTTCTTAGACTTACAACTGAAGCAAACCAGAAATAGAGCTCACATCAATCAGACAAAATGTCTCGCAATCCTATCTTTGCAATTTAGAGCCACACACATTGATATCAGATATCATTTCCTAAGAGATGTTGCTAATGGAAACATATTCATTGAATTTGTCACATAGGAAAATAGATTGCAGATATATTCGCTAAACCCTTACCTCAATCTACTTTTAAGACTTTGAAGAATCATTTGCCTATGATATTGATTGAGCTAAAATTCACCCTCCAAAAACAATTTATAAAGACTCGAAACCGTGGGCAAACTAACTCTCTAACCGGCAGTGTACCGGGTCGATTGCTAGCATAGCTACAGGAGTACGAGGTCGAACCCAAAGGAATATGGTTGTGAATACCAAAGTAAACATCAAACTTAGTCTAGGCAAATCGATGGTTGAAAAGGTTTATACAACTACAACGACATTAAAACGATTATTAACGAAATTTAACTAAGGGAGATGGACATAGCCGAACCATGATCCATCTAGCTAGTTTCAACCCTAAGGATAGACAAAACCGAGAGTGTGCATTAAAACAAACGAACTCTTGCAAACGATCTCACGGGTGCGTGCTCCTAATTCTGGTGCTAAGATCTGAACAACTCTCCTTTAACACCCTATGCCATGTTAACTACCCTTCCCTTTAGAAGATTCACTAACAAGACATGATACGCACTAGAGCCGCTTAAACGTTAAAACGAGTAACCTCACTTTGGGCCCGGGCTTAACAACTAAGCCGGGTCTACTCCACGATCCTAGAACCCCTTATCCCACATCTTCACGCAGAACAACTCATATAAGGTTGATGTGTGTGACTTTGACCTAGGTAGCTAATCTAGCCCAAATATATTAAAATAAGTTATAAGACATGAAACAAGCAAGATTAAACAATAAAAAGCACTACCCACTCCCAATTTCATCACCCAAAGGGTGATTTCACCAAATTTCACATGATTCGACTATGAAAAGGGATTAGCTACTCATTATACTAATCAAAACATACATAAAACAGTAAATGAAAGCCATAATAAGTAAAAGAGGAGAAATATACCATTAATTTGAAGAAATTCGAGTTTGAGATCCAAAAGTACAAAATAAAGAATTAATTAAAAGGTGGATGCTTAGTGTTTAGAGTAGAAATTTGAGCTAGGAAATGGAAAGATTAAGCTAAGATTATACTAATTTAAGCTAAGAGAATGTATTCTAAGCTATTACGAAATTCGAGCTAAAATGGGGTAGGGTTTTCTAAGAGAGGGGAGAATAATATGTGAAATTCGATGGAATGGGGTATTTATAGGGGCAAAAATCTGCAGAAAAATGACTCCAAACGCCAGTTTGGAGGTCCCCAAACGCGCGTTTCGCTTCATGTGCTCTCTGTCCAAAATTAGCAGTTTGAAACGCCGGTTTGAGAGTTGAAACGCGCGTTTGAGATGATGCAGTTTTCTGGCTGCAGTAAAACCATGATATCTTCGCGTGTAGAACTCCGATTTGAGTGATTCAAAATGCGTTGGAAAGATCTTTCAATTATCTACAACTTTCATGAAGAATCCATGACCAGAAAATGCCTCCATCATAGGTCAAATTGCTGCTGAACAGAACATAGGGGTTGAGATACTAACACTTATCCCCCTTTTTCTTCATTTTTCTTCTTCCTAGGTTCATTTTTGCACCTTGATCATACTTCTCATCATAAATCTTCGTCTTCCGGGTTCTCGTGACACCTAGACCCTACAATCTCATGAACGAACAAGACACACAAACGATTCCGAAGGGTAAAAGTGCTCGGAATGGGGTTAATATCACTGAAAATAGGTAGTAAACCATCAAAGCGACGGATTTACTCCCCGTGCTATAAACTCACGATATTACCCCAAAAACGGTCTAGAAACACCAAGAAACGTGCTAAAAGTGTGGTAAACGGGGGTAGAAAATGCACCGGAATCACGTAAAGTTGACTCCCATCAGATATCACTATGATACCTCATACATCTTTTGATTCATTTTCATAATAAGAAGAAGAAATGTCTAAGTTGTGTACAAGATTTTCAAATGCTTTTAAAGGGGAGAAACATATTTTAACGCGAAGTAGTAACTTATTAAACTGATTTTTAAGCAAGTATCTGACAAGTACATTCCTTCAACATTGGTTGTTGGTTTGGAGTACTAATCTGATGCTTGACAATGGAACTTATTGGACTATATGATTCTACAATTATGCTTACCTACCTGTCTTAGCATGAATGTGCTTCTTTGCTTTATATCTATGCATATATTAAGAGGGAGCATTGATTAAGAGGGAGATTTTAACTTGAAAATGAATTTGAAAGTTGGTTAACAATCAATAAGGGGAGATTGTTGAGTAATTGCACTCACAACCCCTAGTTTGTTTATGTGTTTGATTGTTCAAAAGTAACACAACTTATATGTGACTAAATGACATTAAATTGAACACTTAATCTTACCATGTCATCATAATTTGATCATACACTTGTATGTTTCATTATATCATATTTGATCAAGTTATGTCACATTGTGTATCTGTATTATATCTTATATGTACTAATGACACTGAAGTCTTAGACTTCAGTACATGGAACAAAGAGAATTGATTCATTCCATATGATATGAAGATGTCTTAACATGATATACAAAGCTACATGCAATACAATACGTCAACTCATGAAGACATCAACTATTCATATGATACATTGTATAATTGAAGATGTCAACATTTGATACATCATGATACAATTATGTATCATCTTTGATGATACATTATGCAAAGAAATATCAGCAATGGAGGAGACATGGATCACCATAAGATCAGACTTGATCCAATGACCAACAAGGCACAAAGTCTTCAACTTGGTGGTTGCAAGTACAAGTGTCTAGTCTTGATTTTGGCCATCTACTCCATCTTCTCCTCAACGGCTCTCTTGTCCATTGAGATGCAATTTCACTCTAAAATATGTTGATAAGAAGAGAAGTAAAGAGGGATGAATCTTCCTTTGATCAAGGACTGATATTTCACTTGAACATTTCAAATGCAACGACTACTTTCTCTATTGCATAGCCAATAAAAGGGCATAACTGAGTTCATTGAAAGACTACCGTTATGTATCCAAAGCTTCAAATTTATTTTTTGAAACTCTCTAAACTCTCATTATAATAGAATCTATTCAAAGCTTTTGAATTTTTAGTGATGTCTGTTCGACTGTTCTATTGAAGTATAGTTGTTTGTTCTTGGTTGGATTGAGCTCAACTGGAGTTACAGTTGAGCTAGAGGAACAATCAGAGATCCTTGAGCAAGCTTGGAGTTAGTGAACAAATGCAGATCAGTCTCTGAACATAGACAAAATTACTGAACAGAAGGAGTCTTAGTAAGGGTTGTGCTTGTTAAGGAGTCGATAAGGCTTTCTTGTGATCTAGTTTTGGCTCAGTGGATGATATTGAGTTGTAACACTCTATTGTAATAGAAACTACTTGGTAATAAAAGAAATACCATTGAAGGAATAATTAAAATCCAAGGCCATACTTGGTCCATGATTTACTGCAAGGTAGATGTTTTATGTCTCCCTATTAGAACATGTCTAAACAGTTGTGCCATTTACATTCTGATCGTGTACTGAATTGTGGATGTTGTATGATTGATTACATTTCTTGTGATGAGTTGATCGAATCCACATTCAAGTATTTACAAACTTAAAGTTCAACAGAACTTGCATTGCAAGCGTAGTATGTCAAAAGCAGACTTAACATCATGTCTAAGCATACCTGAAATTTGAACGAAACTCTTTCTTTACTTGGATTGTGCTATACATTGATCAAACAAGTGTTATACTTACTTGTAATCTACACCAGAACCACTTGATAATTGGTATAACATCATACTTTGAGGATATAAGCAGTTACACTAACGGTCACTTTGAAAGGGAAGTTTTTAAGGGCAAGTTCGGTTCATAACCATTCAACTCCCTTCCGGGTTATCTAAGCGTTCTAAATAAACCCCACACCTCTATAATGTGTCTCGCATAATCATAAAACCACCAAACATGGTCGTAATCATTTTCAAGATCGACCCCTTCAAAAAATCAAGTAATCAACTTGACGATAACATTAGGTATGGCGGTATGACATAATTGGAAATCAATTTCTGATTGGGACACTTGGAATAAGGATGATAATTAATTCATTCACGGACGACAACGATCCGATAGAAATGGCGGGTTGAAAATCGGTTTTCATTTCGAGTGACAAATAATGGGGCCTGAATCATCCAAACTCCACTCTCAAATGCATAATCATAATCTTCTCCATGACAGAAACTAACAGTATCACATCAAAATGACCCACCAACAAGAATATGTTATTATTATTCGTACACGCCGCCTAAGTCAATTAACCTCGTTCCCGATGTCAAGGGAAACACCTTACATTGGGTATAATCAATCATCAAGAATGTCAAACCTTTTTCTTTTCATGAAATAAATAACAGCATGTACAACTATATATGCCATATAGGGTAGTACTACTATGTTACTACACAGAAAGAAGCCTCCCAAAGATTACATGGAATTAGCATGCTCAGCTTTCTTCTCACCGTTCAGCAGATTGAGATCTCGTTTATCACCATTCACAGCCATAATGTCTGCAGCAGCAGCAGTCACTGCGTCTGATACATTAAGTTCACCGTTGCTCTGGGAAAAAAAAACATCACACAATGAAAATATAGGTAAGTGAATTATCAGGGGGCAGGGGAGTCGGGTTCACCCCATACACTGTTTTTAATGTAATACTTGTTTTTTCCTTAGGT
The DNA here is from genome assembly GCA_026214975.1 of Gentiana macrophylla. NCBI lineage: Eukaryota > Viridiplantae > Streptophyta > Magnoliopsida > Gentianales > Gentianaceae > Gentiana > Gentiana macrophylla. Next base: position 28,394,935 of record CM047814.1, read on the forward strand.
TCAGCGGGGTCCGTGACCACCACCCCCCAAATCCTATGTGGCTGTGCCATACTATGAATAAGCATTAATGATGGAAATTGTGGATGTTAGATATTTATCATCAAAGTCTTTATTCAGTGGTAATGCAGAGGGTTAGAGCCCATTTTAGTTGAAACCTTTCAGGATGAAGATCTAACCACAGAAGGCAAAAGCAAATACATATATATATATATATATATATATATATATATATATATATATTCAGCTTTAGGGCATGACAAATTAGTAAAATTTGATGGCACACACCTCCATTTTAGCACTCCCTATTGCATTCTGGATTCCATGTGCAGGAATTTTAGCAAGATCTCTTAAAATTCCCTGCATGATCCAAAAATTCAGATTCAAGCGTTTCAGATTAAAATTAGTTATATTTGCTCAAGTAATCCACAAGCATTGATGAAATCGGTAAAAAAATGGAAGGAAAAAAAATCACTTCAAGAAACAATAACCAAAGGGAGTTGGTTAAAATAAATACGATGCAATACTTTGAAACGTGAGTCTGAAGAAGATCCAACAAGATAAAGCAATACCAAATTAACTGTGGACAGTCTAGGCCTATTGTATGCACACTTGCTCAATTTTTCTATAACTGGCTGTTTCCACGACTCAAACTCTTGACCACTAGTCACTCAACGATAACTTTTCACCACTATGCCGAGGCTTCCCTCGTCTTTCAGTTAATAAAGAGCTATAAAAATTAAAACTAAAGGACAAAAAAAATCTCAATCTCAAGTTAAAAAGTTTTCATGTAAAGCTCTTACACAGTTGATGTGTAAAATAGTTGTAGACCAAAAGGACCTAGGTTTGCTATTGTCCACAAAAGAAAGGAGAATGCAGAATACACACTAAATATTCAAGAAAAATATTTTCATTTATTAATATCAGTAGATGAAAACAATACAGAGGCAAATTAGCATAGCTTCTAAAATATTGGAAATTCTTCCCATTTTCAGGGAAGCATGATTCAGAAAAAGGCGCTTATAAACCATTACCAACCTTATTAGCCCACTTAAGCCCACATGCATTGCAGAGTGTCCTTGGGCCATCTGGTCCACGGCGCATCATCGGAGTAGATTTTGAGCTAATTCCACAATGCCTACATCTGTTCAATGAATCCAATGTGAGATTAGATTCCTCTGGAAACTAGTTTTAAGCTGGAGAAAATAAAATTGAGAACGATGAGACACTCACGAAGTTTCTTGCTCGTTCGCGTTGTTTTGATCTGAAAACGAAGAACCAACTTCCTCAGAAACAGATTTAGAAGATGTAAACTGGCCCTTCTTACGCTGCATCCTGCCGGATAAAAAACAAAAGTGAGAATGTAGCATATGCAGTAAGCTGATAAATTGGATTCCAATAGCATCCACAGGTACTATCAATACGCATTCATCTTTTTTTCCTGTCCAATATGATTTCAGTAAAACATGCTCATACAATCAAGGATATTTTCCTCCTCTTCATGGCTTTTCTCCAATTCACGGTTTAACTGTGTCATTTCAGGCAATCTAATGTACATACCATTCTAAAGTACACCAGTACATATATGTATTTCTATGCATTTAGTGCATACCCCTAGGCCTGATAGAAAGACATTCTTGGTACATTAGATAATCATGAATTTCAATAATTGCTTAGGAGATTCTTTGGATCTGATAAAACCAGCATTGTATGCAGGAAGGAGATGTAGGTTCCAATGTTCCATTAAAAGAACTCTAGATAAACGAAGCAAGCGTCTTTCACCATATCATGAAGCAATACAAAAGAGGTGAAAAGAAAAGTTTATTCCATAATGGGAAAGGTCAGATTTTACTTATGAAAATTCAGAAAAAATAATTAAGGTAGATGCACTGTTGACCATAAAACAAATTAGAACAGCTCGGCAGATTATTTAAATTTATTTTTATTTTTGGTTGTAAATCTTAAGCAGTTGATCAGCTAAGAAATTCTTGGCAAATTCTGTACATATACTGTAAGGGTAAATAGGAGAACCCAATTGCTTTGTACACATTGTGTTCATAATTTGCATTATAAACATATGATTTGCAGAATGGAAAAGGAAGGGAATTAAAAAATAATTAAAAGGAGCAATAGGACATTAGGAAATCACCGAATGATTGGTCCATAGGCTTTAAGATGCCGTTATGGGTCATTCTTTAATTATTGGATGCGAATATTTTCCCTCAGGCATATTACCAATAAAACATAAAATGTAAGCATAGATAAGAAAAGCCTTTTTAACCTGAGTGCAACTTCTTTTCGTACATTGTAACGAATTTTCTTATCAAAACAAAGCCCTTTCCGTTTTTCTCTAAACCTATTCAAAGAAGCCGCTCTTTGAGGTTTACTTGACCGCCCTGGAAAGCCACCCATACTCTGAAAAGAGAGACATGCTGGCAACTTATAAAAATAAATAGGCAAAGTAACCGGCACATTTAGTACCTTTGACCATTACTCCCTCCGTTCCTATCTAAATGAGGGAGTTGCCAAAATTATTTGTTCCAGTTGGAGTAAATTTTCCAAACCAACATTTATAATCCATTTTCCAACTTCACCCATATTTGTTACCAGGTGAGAGGTAAAAAGTAAGGCTACATTAATGATCTTCAAGGGTTCTTTTAGTTATTTTAATGTTAAAGACATGTTATATTCTCTCTTATATAAGCATCTTTTCACACGGCAGATTATTCTGACCCAAATCTAGTTAGAAAACGATGATTATTCTGACCCAATTCAAGTCAGAATTTCAAGTGTTTTTCATACCCAATACCGGTTAGAAAAACTTTCAGACTCTAATTGAGTCGGGAAAACATCCAACATTCTACCTGAAATTCGATCAGAATCAACCAGTGCGAAAAAACATAAATTTGAAGGGAAGAAGTGGAAACAAAAATGTTGGGTACTGAGATTTTTTATAGTGTGAAAAGACATTCACTTTAATAAGCGTGTTTTTGGCAACTCCCTCACTTAAATAGAAACGAATCGATAAAACAAAAATAGATGTACCTTTAGGTTGTCGGGAGGTACGCCGACGGTTGGAATGCCTGTAGGTACTTCATATCCGCCCAATAGTAGCAACACTGCTTGAACCTAACAAATCAATAAAGAATGAACCCATGTCATGATTCCTTATCAGAACACATATAACTGTAAACTGGAGAAAAACACAGCTAAATACACGGTAACACATCATACATTGCCTGCAAACAGAAAGCTTCAATAAATGGACACCCACAATAACTACTGGAACCTAAAATCCGTGAAACCGAACCGTTGAATCAACGTCATTGTCAACATTTGAAAGTAATAAACTCCACAGATCTAGACAAGCAGATTAAAGATTCCCCACTCACAAGTCAGTCAGGAAACAACATTCCACAAGATTGGAATCCTTTGAAACACTTCAAACAAACAAAGAAAAACCCATGAATTGGGGAAAATCATTATAGGGTAGTTACCTAATTTTCCCAATCACCACCCCCGCTATTACCCTTTTCTAATTGAAATTCGTATGTTTACCCTTCTCCAGGAACTGACAGTGTAGCTCAGGATCAATAGATTAAAGTTTTAGTTCAAGCAATTTAATTCTTTTTCAGTCGCTACGAAAGTAAAAATACATAAAGGCACAAAACACAGATGATATATGCTTAATAGAATGTCCAAAAAAATAAAAATAAAAATAAAAAATAGACCTTTTCTGGTGATACGGAGTCGAAAACATAGACTTCGCCTTGAAAAGACAGGGTAAGCTGGTCGGCCCCATCTCTGCCAGCTGAAGAAGGTACGATATCAGAGCTGTGGGCGTAGAAAGGAGGTTGCTGACCCACAACCTCGATGCCGTTCATCTCAGCAGTCTCCATAGGAGTGGGGGCAGGGGTGGAGGAGGAGGTGGTAACGCCATTGTGGAGGTGGTGAGAGGGAAGAGGATTGTTGTCGTAGGGGATCTGAGAGTGAGAGTGAGGAGCGTGTTGGGGATTGTTGTCTGCAGGGTCTTCGACTCCTCCGGCGCCATCGTCGGCTCCGGCTATGCCGTCGTCGTCACCCTCATCGAGGTGGAGGAGGGGGTGGAGCCCGGCGTGTGTAAGGTGGTGGGGGTGGGGTTGTAAGTTGTGCATTGTTTCTGCCGTTTCCGTACGACTAAGGCTTGAGGCTTTTGTCTCCGCCATTCCCCCTATTCCTCCTATCCGGGCCCACTTTTGGATTACGCACTTATTTATTTATGGACCAAAGACTCAAAAGTACACAAAACAGATTTATTGGACTTATAAGGATAAAAATGAATCTGTTGAACTTATAAGGACACATTATTATCACATGTACTAAAATACCCTTAATTAAATAAAATAACAATACACATGGCTTCTGGCGGTGGCAATGCCCAACCGGGCTTCGGTGCATTCACTAAGAACCCTTTCGGAATCACCAATAATAATCCCGCGAATCCCACAGGTGGGTTCGGATCAAATTCTTCTTCAGATTTTACCAGTACTCCTCCTATTGAAAATACAGGAAACGGCTTTTCTTTTTCTTTTTTCTATTTTTTTTTAGGAGAAGGACCATGCTTTATTGCAAGTTTAGGCAGACTTTTGTTTGGGTTAATTGCTTGAGCATGATTGTGGAGCACTGTTATAATCTTTTTGTGTGTGTATGTGTGTTTTTCTGAGAGAGCTCGCATTTACATTAATGGACCTTTCTGATTAAACAGAGAAGAGTTTTGATCGTGCTTAATTTATTAGAATGTTATGTTGAGTTTTGTTTGGCTTTGCTTTCTTTCTTGACAGGTGGGGCTCCGTTTTCATCATCCGGATATTCGACACACGCTTGGTTCATGACTCCTATAAGACCTTTTGATTCGTCGGCATCTTCAAATTCAACTGCCGGAGCTCTGTTTTCGTTCGGCATCTCAACATCATTGTCCGCCGCGACGTATTGACCGCCCCAACGCATTGACAGCCACGACGCATTGACCGCGACCACGCATTGACCGTCGCGACGCATTGACCATCCCGAAGCATTGACTGACCTAATGGTTGACCACTGCGACGCATTCGCCGTCGGGATGCATTGACCGCCCCGACGCATTCACCGTCGGGATGCATTGACCGCCGCGACGCATTGACTGTCGGGACAGACTGACTGCCCCGATGCATTGATCGTTGCGACGTATTGACTGTCACCAAGCATTGACCTCTACGACGTATTCACCATCCCGATGCATTGACCGTCACGACGCATTGACCGCCGTGGCGCATTGACCGCCCCGATGTAACGCCGCCACGATGCATTGACCGCCCTAACGCATTGACCCGCCGCGACACATTGACCGCCCCCGATGAAATGACCGCTCCAACACATTGACCGTCCCCGATGCAGTGACCGCCCCACGCGTTGACCATCCTAGCGCGTTGACCAATGCGCCGCGATGAGTTGACCGCCCCGATGAGTTGGACGCCACGTCATATTGACCGTCCCGACGCATTTACCGCCTCGATGCATTGAGCACCCTGATGCAATGACGTCTTATTGTAGCGATTTATATAGTGACGTCTTATTGTAAGCGATTCATGTACTGACGTCTTATTGTAGTGATTTATGCAGTGACGTCTTATGGTATCGATTTATGCAGTGACGTCTTGTTGTAGAGATTTATGAAGTGACGTATTATCGTATCGATTTATGCAGTGACGTATTTTTGTAGCGATTTATGCAGTAACGTCTTATGGTATCGATTTATGTAGTGACGTCTTATTGTATCAATTTATGCAGTGACGTCTTAGTGTCGCGATTTATGCAGTGACATCATATGATATTGAGTTATGCATTGACCTTTTGTTATAGCGATTTATGCAGTGACGCCTTACGGTATAACTTTATGTAGTGACGTCTTATTGTATCGATTTATGCAGTGACGTCTTATGTCGATTTATGCAGTGACGTCTTATTGTATCGGTGTATGCAGTGACGTCTTATTGTATCGATTTATGTAGTGACGTCTTATTGTATCGATTTATGTAGTGATATCAAAGTCACTTCATTAATTGTCTAATGTATGCAGTGACATCTACAGTGACATCAATGTCACTTCATTAGTTGTCTAATGTATGCAGTGACATCTACAGTGACATCAATGTCACTTCATTAATTGTCTAATGTATACAGTGACATCTGCAGTGACATCAATGTCACTTCATTAATTATATCAATTTGGCTTGTTTGGCAACGGAGAAACTCTAATGACGTGTTTGGATTGCGGTAATGGAATGGAATTGAATGGAATGCTTTTTTCATTACATTATATCAATTTGGCTTGTTTGGCAACGGAGGAATGGAATATGATTTCATTCCAACGGAATGAAAATCGATCCAGCCAAAATTCAATGGAATAGTCGGAATGGAATGAAAAAATAAATCCTACAATAAGTTTCATTGCCTACCAAACAAGGTAATGGAATGATATCATTCAATTCCATTGCATTATATTCCAATAGATTCATTTCATTCCATCAATCCAAACGAGCCATAAATCTACATAACCTTCTTTAATCATCATCATAATAACAAGCAAGCAAGATACCTGCACAATTTTTAAATGGCCCTTATGAAAATGCATACGGCTGCTAACTCCCATCAGTTCCCCAATCCCTTGCTTCATCATTTGCTGCTATTGTATTGCAGCCTTCATCATTTGCTATCTTTTTTTATTTTGCTGGGCTTGGAAAATAGTAGCTCAATCTTGGTTAAAATACTAGTAACAATTTGCTTCATCAACAATGTAAAATTAAATGCATAAATAAATGTAAACAACAGAATGAAGTGACATCAATGCCACTCCATTAATTCTTTAATTGTAATGAAGTGACATCAATGTCACATCATAAATCGAAATTTTATCACTACCATAATACATTATGTGGAAATATTACTCGTGAGACTCGATTTCTTGAGGCTTTCAAGAGGGTGTTAAAGAGATTTCGAGCCTTAGGATTTCGTGCATAATATTTTTGTACACTTTATTTAATTATAAAGACATATTAATTGTGATACATATAAACAATTAATATGTCAAACTCTAGTTTACTTTATGTCATAGACACAATTAATATGTCATAGACATAGCTTTTACTTTTACTTTTACTTTTGCATGCTTGCCGCCCACATCTACATACTCAAGTGGCGCCAAGCTAGTGCTAGTCTCTCTCAATTGTATCTATTTATACACCTCTCATATCAATGAATAAACCAAGTTGAAGTTTACTCTTGTGTTAACACATTCTCAAACTCTCTTCATGGTATCGGAGCGCCTTACTGAGTTCTAAAAATCCGCTGCAAAACTCAGTTCTTTTTTGAGAAAAATGTCAACATTATCTCGATGTTTCATCTTCTTGATAGACTCACAAGTGCCTCGCAGATGGGATAATCGAACACTCTTCTTTACAAATCATAAACTTGATGGTAACAATTACTTGCTATGGTCAAGGTCATGAAAATGTATATCTCCGGCCAGGGCAAGATGGGATATCTCGTGCAGTTCCAAACTCCGCCCTGCTGGCCCGACCCCAAGTTTGAAGCATGGGACACGAGAAAAATAACCAAGTCATGACCATCCTCACGAGGTCTATGACAAAAGAGATCGATGAGAACTTCATGATGTATGACACTCGCTAAGGAAATGCAGGACAATGCCGGAGACCTTTACTCAAAAAGGACAATACATCCAAGTCTATGAACTCAAGCTCAGATTCAAAATTGCGAGACAAGGGATATGTCTCAGTAACTCAATACTTTAATCAACTATCTAAGGCATGGCAACACCTAGATATGTTGGAAACTCACCCTGGAATGATGTTAAAGATCTTGCACTCTTTAAAGACATCATCGAGAAGAAGAGAGTATTCAAATTCCTTCTCGGGGTGAATCCTACTCTTGATGATGTCGAGGTAGAATTCTTGCTACTAAACCTCTTCCAAATCTCAAATCCATGTTTCTTTGAGGTCAAACATGAGGAAAGCAGGAGGAAAGTGATCTCTTTGAACCCCCCTGCCGACAACCCTACCGAAAGTGCCACCTGGCCGATCGGGAACCTGCTGAGGCTAATGAGGCTTACTGAGGAAGCCTCTGCCGATAAAATCGGGAAGGCGTTTCGTGACCACCGCAAACGCACTAATCACACCAAGGACTCTTCTTTGGAAGCTACATGGCAAGCCTAACTCCTCCAAGTCCTCAGGACACCGCCAAGGAAAGTCGAGGCGGCACACATAAGTGAGGAAGAAGATGACAACAGTTGAATGCTCGACTTGTCGCATTCAAAGCCTTTCTAACTCAACAAAGGAGGTAGTCACTCTACCGACATAGCCTCTCATGCAGAAGAGTAAATTCTACTCATCTATTAGTAATGAAACTGGATTGTTGACTCTGGCCTCTTCCCATATGTAGTAATAAAAATCTCATTACTCAACTTAAGCCATGTCCCCAAATTCACAATATTAAGGCTGGCGATGGATCTATCTCTAGTGCAAAGGTTTTGGTCAGTGTGACTTACTAATAAGATATGCTGCAGAATGTCCTATTTGTTCCAAAATTAGATTGCAATCTCATATCTCACAAGAAACTTACTAAAGATTTGAACTGGGTGTTGTTTTTAATGAGAATCGGTGCACATTCCAGGATCATTCCTCAAAGGCAAAGTGATTGGGATCGCTAAACCTTGCTCGGTCTGCATTTGTGGTCAACCTCGCTTTGAAGATGTAAGATCAAGACCGAATCGCCAAGAAACTTTGCACTCAAAACCTAGACAATATCATGTTATGGCATTATAGACTAGGACATCCCGGCTTTTAGTTATTTAAAGTCTATAGATCCTGAATTGTTTAAAGGTTGTAATTTGAATGATCTTCAATGTGATATTTGTCAGTTTGCTAAACTCACCAAATCTGTGTATGCAAAATTACCTTACTTACCATCCACACCATTCACCTTAATTCACAGTGACGTATGGGGACCTCAAGAGTAAAAAGCATAACAGAAAGAGGTGGTTTGTTACCTTCATAGATGACCACACCGAGAACCACTTGGTTATTTTTAATGAAGGATAAGTCCGAAGTTGGACCCATCTTTCAAGAATTTTACAACATGGTCTCCACTCGGTTTGACACTAAGATCAAAATCTTGAAGACTCGACAATGCTCTTGAATATTATGAGTCTCATCTCGGTAATTTCTTGATGGATAAAGGATTGTCCATATCAAGTAGTTGTGTTGAAACCCTCAAAGAAATGGGGTTCTTTGAGAGAAAAAAACAGCATCGCTTGAAATGGCTAGGTCTATTATGTTTACCACAAATGTTCCAAAATATATGTGGGGTGAAGCCATATTGACTTCCACATACTTAATCAACAGACTTCCCAAAGCAGGTACTAGGCTTCAAAACTCCTATCAAAACCCTACTGGACACACACTCCCGCCCCATCTTATTTCCCGATTACCTCCAAAAATCTTTGGGTGTCTTGTGTTTGTCTATATCCATGCCCAACATGAAGCAAACTTGATCCCAAAGCTCACAAGTGCATATTCCTAGGATATGCAAAGGGCGAGAAAGGTTACAAGTGCTACTCTCCTTCGAAAAAGATTTTACAATTCTATGGATGTAAAATTTTTGAAAGGACTCTACTACAAACAAGTCCACTTGAGGCGATCACCGATGGAAACTCGATAGAAATTGACCTAAACCCCTTCCTTCAACAAACTCTTAACCTCAAGAACTCCATCGATCCTCGCAGATGAACCCCAGTACCTCTACCGACTCACAAAGACTCTCGATCCTCAAAGAACCAAGCGACTCAGAGCCCGCCGACCCCGAGCCAGGCCGACACTCGGCAATCTGCGCAGATCTCTCAGATCATCGACATTGATGATGCAGACTATTGCTCTAAGGAAAGGAAAAGATCATGCAATCGATCATTCTATTCATACTTATTTATCTTATGATCGCTTGTCTCTGTCTTTGCCATGTTTACACAGGACACGGATTCTCACTCTATCCCTAGAAATATTCGGGGAGGCCCTTCAAAATGATAAGTGGAAGGCTTTCTTTGTTAAAACCGAGATGATTGCTCTCTGGATAATCATACTTGGGACCTCGCAACTCTTCCCAAAGGCAAGAAGACAGAGTTAGGCTGCAGATGGTTATTCACTATTAAATACAATGTCGATGGTACAATTGACAAGTACAAAGCCGATGGTAGTAAAGCAGGGATTCACTCAAACTTATGGTATTGACTATAAGGAAACTTTTGCACAGTGGCAAAACTCAACACTTGTCAGGGTTTCGCTCTCTCTAATTTGTCCAACTGGATCGGCCTCTACACCAATTGGATATCAAAAATGCTTTTCTCAATGGTGATCTCACCGAGGAAGTCTATATGAATGTACCTCTGGTTTTGTCAATCCCCACACTCGGGGCAAGGTATGCAAACTCGGAAATCTCTATATGGCCTGAAGCAATCCCCAAGAGCCTGGTTTGGAAAACTCACTCTCGTGGTTAAAGCTGGCTGGATATCATCAATGCAACTCGATCACACCATGTTTGTCAAGACAACCAACCGGAGGAGGTCCATTCTAATTGTATATGTGGATGATATCATCCTTCTCTGGGAAGACTCTTGAAATCCGAACTTGAAGACTCTCATGGCAAAGGTGTTCCAAGTTAAAGATCCTGGGCTACCTCAAGTACTTTCTTGGTATGGAAGTAGCTAGAAACACCAATGGCATTTCGGTCTCCCAAAGGAAGTATGTCTGGACCTCTTGAAGGAAAGCGGCATCTTTGGGATGCAAAACTCTTTGTATCTCAGGTAGATTCTACCATACCTCATGCATGGTGACATTCTTTGTCGAGGAAAGAACAATATCAAAGGCTAGTAGGCAAACTCATATACCTTTCTCACACAAGACACGATATTGCATATGGGTCGATCACCTGGTCATCAATTCATGCATTGCCCTCGAGCAACATTGGGATGCGATGAATAGGATCTTGAGGTATTTAAAATCCACTCCTCGCCAAGGCCGCACTTCACCAAGTCTCACGATAGATCAATCAAGGTCTACACCGATCTTTGATTGGTGGATGTCACATTGATGTGAGGTCTACCACAGGCTATTGCTCATATATATGGGGAACTGGTTACTTGGAGGAGCAAGAAACAACTCATCGTGTCAAGAAGCGATCTTGAAGAAGTGAACTAAGGGCACTTGTACTTGGCATTTGTGAAGCTCTATGGCTAAAAAAGTATTGATCGAACTTCACAAGAATCAGTGTCAAGAACCTATCACACTCTGTTGTGATAATAATTGACCTTATGCATGGCGGAAGATCCGATCCATCATGATAAAACCAAGCATGTGGACATTGTGGACACTTTCGAAAGGAGAAGATTGATGCCAAGATTATTCAACTCCGGTATGTTCCTCAAAGCAGATCGAATCGTCGATATTCTTACCAAGGCTATTCCACCTCTTATGTTCAAAAGAGACTAAGTAGCAAACTTGGTGCATCAACATATACACTTGATTTGAGGGTGTGGAAATATTACTCAATAGACTCACTCTTTGAGGCTTCAAGAGGGTGTTCAATGATTCTTTGAGCCTTAGGATTTCGTGCATAATATTTTTGTACACTTTATTTAATTATAAAGACATATTAATTGTGATACATATAAACAATTAATATGTCAAACTCTAGTTTACTTTATGTCATAGACACAATTAATATGTCATAGACATAGCTTTTACTTTTACTTTTACTTTTGCATGCTTGCCGCCCACATCTACATACTCAAGTGGCCGCCCAAGCTAGTGCTAGTCTCTCTCAATTGTATCTATTTATACACCTCTCATATCAATGAATAAACCAAGTTGAAGTTTACTCTTGTGTTAACACATTCTCAAACTCTCTTCACATTACAATGTCGAAATTTTCCAATAAAATACTCATTCCAAAATTGTTGAAGATAACAGTTTAAATAGTCCCTCAGTTTTCATAAATAGTCGTATCCGTTTTGTTTTATGGCCTCCTTTGATTAGCTGAAAATGTATATGGAGTGACATCAATGTCACTCCATTAATTCTATAACTGTAAATGAAGTGACATCAATGCCACTCCATAAATCTTTGGCTAGAATTTTCCTTTTTGGATCTTTTTCTACATTTGATAGAAAGCAAGATGTTTTAGATTCAAGGTCTAAATTCAACTCAGTAAAATAAAAATACTATTTTTCATATGTATTTGAGAAAGTTGTTTCTTTGATTCTCGCTTTGAGGGAATTCAAATGGATCCCTTTGTGTGATTAATTAAATGTTATAACCGTAAATTTTTAGACCATTCTTATGTTATTGAACAGATGATCCTTTTACCACAACTTGGTTGAGTTAAATTTGAAACAGATAAAGTTGTGGCTGTTAATTCATGCATTTTCTTGACAGTTTTGTGTATTGTATCCTGGATAACATAGATCTTTTGGAGAAATTTGATCTTCTTATAAAAAGAGGCCCAAGATAATTAGAAAAACATTGCCTAATTAGTTGATTTACATGGTGCAGCTTTTTGCGTAATCAAAACAGGATTTTCAAGTTCTCTTTAAGCAAAGTTAATGGTTGATCTAGACATCCAAATCCCATATGCCTTTGATCCATTTGCTGAAGCCAAAGATACTCGATGCCCTCGGAGCCAAAGAGTAAATCCATATTCGTGTGCAACAAAGGAATGGAAAAAGTGGTGACCACAATTCAAGGGTGAGAAAAGATTACTGACTTGGAAAGAATCCTCAAGGATCTAAAGAAAGATTTATGTTGCAACGGGAATTAAATAAAAACACTATTCCTTTAAAGGGAGAGTAAATTAGGTAAGGTGAATAAAATGTGTCCTTATAAGTCCAATGATTTCTTTATGTCCTTATGGGCTAATAAGTATAAAAACTATACTTTTAAGGAATTAACCCTTTATTTATTTATTTATTTTTGAGAATATTAATTTGTTTTTTTAAATTTGTTTTATTCTATTGATATCACGAAAATATTTTAAGCATATGTGAAATTGTTTCGATGTGCTCTTTGCAAATGGAGCATCTAAAAGAGAAGTTTGACAAACGAGAACCCAACACTGCTCCGACACGTAAAGCGTTGTTTAAGCATTTTCAGAAGAAAAAAAAATCAAAATTCTGGGTTTTGTCTTAATAAACCAAACATTCGAGAAATTTTTGGTACGAGACGAATATGATGAAAGAGTGAAATATGATGTAGAAGTAGATTGATGTTGTTTTTTGAATCGTAACGTTGTAGCATAGTTAGACTTAAGTGAGTATACACCCAATTTATTAAAATGCCAAATTTTTAGATCCATGCCCTCTATAATGGACAATTGGATACGACATATTCTATGTACGTCCATTTGTAAGAATACATTATTTAGGACATCCATTTTCCAAGACCCCTGATTAACCTTGTCAATGGTAGTATGAGGTGGTTGTGAGGTTATAACTTGAAAATAGGCTAATTGTTGGGTAATTGTTGTGTGATGTGCGGGAAAATATATAGTTTATTTGGCATATTTTCACATCATTTTCTCACGATTTTTACGATATCCTTGGCCGCTTCGTTTACAAATTATACTAACCGCCGGATACAATACTATGTAATTTTCATATTGATAATAGTAATAATAATATATCTGTCTTTGGATTTACGTGTTGTATTCTTCATTTTCTTTTGCGCAATCGTTAATCCACCGTAACCAGAGTAAAGCTCAAGCTTTCACCTCAAGACTCTTTTGGAGGGATGATCAAATAATTCTAAATTTAAATTCGAATTTGGTGACCGCGCAAACTTGAGGATGATCCCAGCTTCTATACTAAATATGCATTCGAATTTTGAAGCTAGGCCCGCCCTCCTTGGATGAAAAGATCTCGCCTTCGGATAGGATTAACACTCCTTTTGAGAGGAGGGGGAAAAAGAGGAAGAGAGAGAGAGAGAGAGAATGGATTTCTTGTGAGGTTTTACGAAAAAAAAGTAGAGAAAGGAACCTCAACCCTTGCTCTAAAACACTTATTGATGTATGCTTAGCTCTAATGCAATTTAAGCGTGTAAAAACAACATTTGTATTCATCTTTTGTCAAGGTTCTTTCGGAAGGAAGTAGCAACCGTTCAGAGATTACTTTCATCTTCCCTGATTGTTCTTGAGGTGATTATAAATTCTATTTTGGCAAGTATTTTATGCTTGTTTGTTCAGAATATTGTTTTATTTCTATACTTGCTTTTAGCATCCATCTTAACAAGTTTGTCGTTTATGCAAAAATAATGAAAATGTGTCATATTCACTAATTCGTAACTTATTTTCATCATTCTCTCTAATTCCCTTAAATAATATACAAGATATTAATTATGCTATTAATTGATAAATATACATTTACATATATGTATATATGCGTGTTGTATATGATATATACACACGTGTAATTAGTTAAATGCAATATTTAATATAAGATATTAAATGGATGAGATAAATCAATTAAAATGATTTATTTCCTTAAATCCTTATTTTATTGGAAAATGAGTTTCTTATTTTTTATACTCTAAATCAAAAAAGCAAAAAATCCCACATCGGATGTGGAGGAGAGGTGAGGCTTCACTTCTTATCTTAGTATAAATAGGAAGGAGGTCCAAGCTTCTCATTGCACCAAAATCATAAGAACCGAGAGATCTCTCAAAATGAGAGAACTTTAGTTCTCTAGTAAATATTACTTTGAGGAGTAGGAGATGAGAATTGAGGAGTTTGGAGATGAGAAAAGAAGCGATTTAGCAAATGAATTTTTCCGAGAATGAGACCTTGGATGATTATGGTGGTTGCTCATATGGATTACCACTAAAGGCCGGATGTGTGGGCGGCTCGGTGTTTGGAACAACCGAAGATCTTTGTTAATCAAAGTCGGCAATCGGGTCTAGAAATTAAAATTTTGAGTTTTTCCACCTGCGCAACTCGCTTTGATTTCTTACATATCTGGGGAGTCGCTTTGATTTCTTACATATTTGGGGAGATGAATACCATCGAACAAATATGTCACTTCTTGACATATATCGTTCGATGTAATGTCCCAACACCATTATAGAATAAGATTGTGAAACCATCTAGTCTAGTTACACTATCCTTATCCAACTCGTAAACAAATGTTTTAATCTCTTCGAACGTAGGTAATAATCAGAAAGCATAATATTATCCAGGGGCGTTTATACCATCCCAATTAGAAGTAAAGAGTTTAGAATAGAACTATGCACAACACTGACGTATCAATACCTGGGTCCTCGATCCAAATGTTGTTCTCATCTCGTATCTTGCTAATATGATTGTCATTGCATATATGTGTGCAAGGAGTACGTGTGGAAGTACTTAACATTCACTGATTCACATCTCTAGTTGAAATCAATTTAAAATTTAATTTTTGCATGAACAAATTCTAAATAATTCGATTGAGCCTGAAACAAGTCTGCATGATTCTGCTGCGTGTTATAAGAATCAAAAGCGGCCTCATTTTGTTGCAAACCTTTAAACACCACTTTAACTTTGTCTTTGACATTACAAAACACGATTCCAAACTTGAAGCTTTTGGCGGTCTTTATAAATTTCCACTAAACCATAACACATGTTTGTTTATTCCATGTGAAGATGTTTGCTTATTTCATGAAGATTCCACCACTTTATAGAAGGCTTGATAAGAAGGCTAAATATTAAGAAACCGGCATCGCTACATGGCTTGTTTGTCAATCCAAAAGTAAGCAAAAGAGGCGATAGTCGTAGCTTACTCTGGGAAGGTGACTCACTTTAGAGGTACCATGCATAGAAGACCAAATGTCATTCATATAAAGACTATACGTTGCCACATCTTTTTGTTAGACCACGTAAGTTCAGATTTCACAAAGGACCTCCACAATCCCCGTGTGAATAATAGACTCATGGAAATCATTGATATCATTTCTAGAAGGATTGTTGCCTCATTTTCTCTATTGAATAGCTCGGATAACATTAAAATCACCATTCTAACTAATATACCCGACCCGGATTTGTACCCGAATATCCTAATTGGGCTTGAACTCAGGCCCAATAACGGAGTATGAATCCCGATCCAACCAGTTCACAAACTGTAAGTCAGATCCGGACGAGTTCGATCAAGCCTGCTCCAGGCGTCGTCCCTTAGAGCCCTCAGCCCGCAACACACTGCCTAGCCTAAGGCGTAAGGGTCCGACACCTCGGATACAGCCCGAATTATTAGGTCAATCAGCTCGGAGCTGATGACGACAAGACAAATGAAGAGATGAGTTCGACCATTTATCAAGCCCGCACTCGCCTTGGCGCTTGTCTTACTTAATTATGCTTAATTGTACTTAATTACGTCTTTTCAACGTCTTGTCGCACTTAGCTAATCGTAATTAGCATACCGCCAATATATAGGGCCACAATGCAACTCATAAACGATCCGAGAATTAATATATGCAGAGCTATTCTGCCAATTTGTCGACTACGTACCCGCCATCATAAGCAACTCGAGTCCGACAACTTTCAACCACCATCATTCATAATAACCACCACCTCCTACCGGAGAAGTCACGCATAAATAGCCAGATAATCCACTTATAAACACCGTTATCGCTACCCCGATATTTTCGGCAGTATCAATAACCCTAGGCGCTGTAGTCATATTAGAACGATTGAAGTTAGCTTCCCAAAGTCTATTTATAGCTCATATAACATTAAAATCACCATCGATAACCCAAGGTGTTGTAGTCATAGTATAACGATTGAAATTTAGCTTCTCAAAGTCTGTGTCTATCCCTCATATTATGTCTGGCATGAATGCCCACGATATTAAAATTGTCGTCGTAGTCATTCCATTCTTAAGTAACTTGTTTGTTTTTATAAAACTCACACGGCACCTGGTGGTCATATATAACGCGTACCGCACCTAGTAGAACTCGAACTCATAACCAATTGGCATAGGTCTCACTTAACCACTTTGATAACAATGTGATTTCAACGACTACATCTAAAAAAATTATTATATAAAAAAAAGGAAAAAAGATAGCTAGCCGACAAAAGTTTTGGTCGACATGGGATCAAAAAAGTTTATCAGCTACCTACTATAGTGATAAAACAAGGAAGGACACGTAACCCGTAATTACAATAGAATTTTGTGTTTTAATAGCTGCACATTACAACGAAGGACACGTAACCAGTAATTACAAAGAAAAAAGCGTTCCCGGTGTAGATTTTTGTGTTCAGAGTAGACAGATACGGAAAGCAAATCGAAAATGTCGACCAACGTCCCCGTCGGAGAGAATCCGTTACCGCGCGCGGCGAACGGTTCATCCGGGAGCGGACGGAGAACAGATGTGTTCCTGGTGATTTGCAGATGCTTCAACTTCTTTACTGCAAGCGCTGCTCTTTTGTGCATTGCTGTTAACATTCTCTCTGCCATCCGATCTTTCAAGCATGATTTTGATGTAATTTTTCATTACCTTCTACACTTTCTAGATTTTTTTTACGACATCTTACTAGGTCCTGATGTGGAATACCGATGTTAGAATTACCCTCTCTTCCGAAAGATGACACATCAGTGATCAAACATGTAAAAAATGAAAGATGGCGATTCAGCCTAGTATTAGAGCGAGATCATGTGTTTTAACTCCTTTGCCAGCACTGTCGTACTCTTTTTAGGCCTTTTTATTTGTGTTTGCATTTCTCAGCTCGTTACTTTGCCTTTGTTGGTTAAGTTCTATGCCGATATCTTAAGTTTTAAGCTTTAGGAAAGATGTTAATTCAACAACTAATGCTTAATTCTTTAAATTTTGCAGATATTTGATGGAATATTCCGTTGTTACGCTGTTTTAATTGCGATTCTTGTGGTGGTTGTGGAGACAGAGTTGGATTTTGTTTTCAGGTTCTGGAAGGTCTGTATTCTTTGCTACGCTAAATATAAATATACATATGTCACTGATGATGACTCGAACCTAGAAACTTCCTTTTGCCGATTTTGGTTTATGATAGCCTAAAGTTGATGTTTCTTCTACATTTGTTTCTTCTTCTAGTGAATAATCAATCTTGAAGTCTCAAATACTACATACAAGTAGTTTGGTATCAGTTATCTTTGAGGATCCGAGCTAATTGTCTCTTAGGGTTATGATTTTGGTCCACTCATGACGCAACTTGCAAGTTATAATTACGATGCTCTCGTGGGATAAAAGTAGAATTTGTATTTCTGGTTTACTTAATATTTCCAAGCTTGAGAACAACAGAATTCATCAGGTGTTTGATATTTTGCATTCTTACCGGAATTCATATCTGTGGTGCAGGTTTTGGAGTTTTGGGCTGGCAGAGGCATTTTGCAAATCTTGTATGTATAAATTATTTTTGTATGTATAAATTACTTTCTATGCTTCAAGATTAACATTTATGTGGGGATATTGCTATGTGTCGGTTTCGTTTTCTTTTGTTTTGCCTTTATATGTTTTCCATGTTAAGTTTTATTTGGCTCTGTTGCTTTACTACCTACATTAAAGTTATCTTTTTACACAGAGTAGCTTCAGAATATTAGGATGGAAATTTAACTCCAAAAGTAATATAGTGGTTTCAACTGTATCACCAAATTTTGGTATGGTTATAACCTGATGACCTATTTAATTTGAATATAATCTCCTTGATAGTTTTTGGGGGATTAATTGAGTATTAGATTAACTGTCTAAATCTGTAAATTCAGTAGAAATATTACCAGGAACTAATCGGTTAGGTATGATCTCTCATATATGTTTGAAGCTCTTTCATGAATACATTGAGTGAGATTGAGAAAATCTTGCTCCTGCAATACGCATATTTATGGATTGCCACAGAATTATTAAAACCTTAAGAATAACTAAACAAAAATCCTTTGCGCTATGGAATGGTGTTAGGATCCCGTTCTATCTAGCCCATTGTTGTCTCGGGTTTCTTTTTTTTTTTCATAATACTATTGAGTAGAAATGTATAGTATCTCATTACAACCACGTCAGTAATAGAGAAGCCATAAACACTGGTATCAGCACCTCTGAATGCATTCATATGACACTCTTGTTTGCTTCTTTTTCTTCAGTGTGGCAGTCATGACGAGGGCTTATTCAGAATATGCTGATCAGAGAAAAGATTTAGTTCTCTTACAACAAATTGCTAGCTATATACTTCTTGGTTGTGGTGTCATTTATATCGTATCAGTAAGTACTTGTATCACCATTTTAAAATCTTTGCCATCTTTTTATGCTAAGACCTGTCTGAAAGAGGATATAGCAGTTCAAGACTCAAGCATTTCACTTCATCATCTCTTACTTTTCCTTTATATGGTTGGATCTAACATCTTGCAATATTTGTTCCGTTGATTCCTAGGGAGTACTGTGCATGGGCGTGTTGAAACGTGCTCGTCAGAGGAAAGAAACTTCTAGGGAGCAAGCTACGAAGGATCTTCAGGTAATGCACATCTTTTTCATTAGTGGATGTTTGGTGTGTCCACGACATGAGCTACAAACACATTAGGTCTTCTCTGATGAACCTAGGCCATTAAGTCATATGTTGTGCTAGAAGTTCTCACGAGGGATCCTATGCCCCCATAATTCCTTTAATTAGATGAGACCCATTAATATCATTGTCAGCTGCTCTTATATGTATCGACCGAGAAATGGGCTTAATATGAAATTCTCTATTGTTCCCGGATCTGCTTTTGGGTACTTCTGGAAACAGAATACTCAAAACTTCAGGGCTTACTGTAGTAGAAGGTGAGGGGGGCAAGGAGTGATTTTATGGTGCAACGGTTATAGGAAGGTTGTACCAAGTGGCATACTTTAGAGCCATTCATTTTAACTCTCTTTCACATAATACACTTTTGGCGTGTGTGAGAGGTTAGAAATAAAAGGTGGTAAAGTATGCCACTTGGTACAACCTTCATACAACAGTTGCACCATAAAATTTTTCGGGGGCAAGAGGGAGCATTTGCAAGTCACAGGGAAATAGGGTATCCCACAGCTGCCTAACGTTTTTGACAAACCTTTAGGTGTCCTGAAGCAAGGGAAGCCCTTGATGTAGGTTTTCTTAGGTTTTGGAAATAAACATTTTTTTTTCCCTTATATTTGTTACTCTTCCCGGGACTGTTTGCAACAATGATGATAATGTCACGAGTAATTATCAATGTGTTTACCTGGTATGTCATAGTATGTTCACCCAAAGGATGTAAAGAAGGAGATGGGGAGGGGATAGTATGCATCTTACTCGTTTTTGTTGTTTGAAATCGGCTGCTTATGAAAGATAAATTAAAGTAACGAGTATGTTTGGCAAATAACAGGAACTGGAAAAACGCAGAGAAGAACTTGAATCCACTCTGCTTCAAGCTCAAGAGAGGGCTTGAAAAAAGAGATGATCTGCAGCCCTGTAAAGTGAAACCTGAACTTGTAAACCTAGTGCTGAGAAGCTGTGGTGTGGCTTGTTTACTGTGGTTGTGTATCTAGATACGTACTGCAACTGATTCCTCTGTTGTAAAGAATGTTATAGAGAATACTGTGGTTCTACAATTGCACTTAGCTAACACGGTGTGTACAACAATAAAATGAACATGCAGAATGGGTTTGATTTTGAGCTTCTTCAAATGGCATAAATTCAATCTTTTTTGGTGTAATGACTCGGTAATGATCTTTAGCTCTTGCAGTTTGGCATAGATTCATGTGGTTGAAGGACCTCTTAATATTCGTATACTTCTTTGTTTCACAGTAAAAATTATCGACACACACGTGATGATGGCCACAACGCCAGCAATTTTGACCGTAAATCACATTTAACCCTTTCGCCCTTTTGCAAAACCACGGAAAGCAAAAAATACAACAATAAACCAAGACCAGAATGCCAAATCAAGCAAAGCAAACACAAAATCCAAGACCAGAATGTATAGGCCTATAGGGAAGAGTAAATTATCAAGTGAGCAAGTTCTGACAGTTGAGAAAAGCACTGCTCACACAACAAGAATCGCCATGCGCATATCGCCTATAAAACACTCCCCATCATGGCATGGCAACATGGGAGTGTGTACAAATAAGATGCAGTAATGGGTTTAAAGGAAACCCCACGAAATAGCATAATGTGTCTAACAGGAATTTTGGTGACAGCAGTATCACTCCTTGTCGCCTTCCGTAGAATCATGTTTCTGCGAAAATTTTTGCCATCTTTGCTTGTTCTTTTCTCTCGAGGCCAAATTCTGTGAAAATTTTAGAAGCCCTTCTCTGAAAGCTCCAAGATTGACGCCATTGCCCACATATATGCTGGTCACACCCATTTTTGAGACCTAGGAGAACAAGTTTCAAGTAAATAAAGTACCATAACCAATACAAGGAAAAGGAAAGCATTTTTCACTTTCGATTCTTCTTTGTGTAAAAGCTACAGGCCATGAATGGATATTTTTGGCAAAGTATCTCTAATCAAGAATCACCCTTGCATTTCATGTTTAAGGACACAGACAATATTAAAAAGGAGAGAGAAGTTACAGCTTGTATATTCCGGTCTTCATCATCAAAGAACAACATTTCATTGTAGGGCACACTAGTACTTCGGTTGATTCTTTGAAAATGATCAGTTTTGTGAGTCCGACTGGAAAATATTTCCTGCAAATCCAGAAGCAAGCAAATATAGCAATGAACCATCATCACTTAAATATATTAATTGCAAAATGGTAAGAAATTTCCGCACTATGAACAACTCTGCCAACAGTTCAATCGATTCTGAAGAAAACAAATGTGCATTGTGAAATAGCAAACTCAATTCAAATGAAGGGAAAGTAGACCCACAATGTTTGAGAGTAGTGAACATCAGTTAACACGTACAGAGTAAAACACAGTCAACACTTAAAAACAATTCCATGAAAGAAAACATTAAAAATGACAACCATTTGGGTATGAGATTGTACAGGGGTTTGAAGCATTACTATCAGAGGTACTATATAAAGGCAAATAAAAGTAATTATTGGCACAAAATACGATATCTATGACAGAGAGAGCAATAAGAGTGTCATGGACTCACCTTTGCAACAAACAAGGATTTTATTCCCAATTTATCAATGAAGGTGTTAGCTATATCAGCTGTTGGTGATCTTGAAGCAATGGCCATATCAACACCCTTGTCCTTTAGTGCATAAAGTATACCTTTCGCCTGAGGGTAAAGGGATGGCATTTCCCGCTTTGAGCGGCATTCACTGTGAAACAAATACATCGCTTTAACTTCAGTATAAAATGTTGAAGAATCCCGCAACTACAAGCACTAAAATTGAAAAGGATAACTCATGAAGCTGGGTGCTTTTTGAGAGTTTAGATAGCATACCACTTCTCTAGTACCAAAACCATTTGATAGTTGGGGTGCAAAAACAAATCAACCGCTCAACGGCTCAAGCACATAGACTATGTATCAGACACATACATGTATTCTGATAGGGAGAACGTGTACAATAAAGAAATATAAAAAATTGAGAAGAAACACTACAGTATATTTAACAAACCAACACATTTAAGGCACTTGCAGTTTTTTGTCAGTGGTTAAATGAAAATCCATATTTAAAATTCATAGCGTTTCCATTACATACTCTTATATTTTACATGTTGTCAGTTGTTTACTGATGTAAATAATCCATTGTGATAAGAAAATCTGATATTCAACCGAAAGTTAGAATCCATGATCATATCAAGATAATTTAGGCAATAGTCATGATACAAATTTCAGGTTTCACTATTGGCATCAAAGGGAGGGATTACAGGGCATATGCTCAGATGTAATCAAGAGAAGCTTTGGTTTTGAACCTACTTTGCAAATTGAAGATTATATACATGATGATTCTAAAAGTGGCCAGTTGGACGATATCTGCAGAGTTGCAAGCTATTATGGATCAGGCTCCTATGGCATTGGAATAGAGAATTCAATCCAACGATAGAGTTATCTGGACTTTATCTTCAACACAACAGTACAATTTTGCATCAGCTGTTAAATTGCAGGAGATTGTAATGCCAGAAGGAAATTATGATGGCATAAGAAAAGAGAACCAAGATACGCTTTTGTTGTTTGTTGGCATGCAGCCAGATGATAACTATGTTACAGAGCTTACATGATTTGGAAGTGGTTCCTACTAACTTATGCAGGTTATGTTTACAAGGAGCAAAAACACATTTTGTTACGTGGTCTACGTTTTCAAAGATGGACCTACACAGGTGGATGGCCATGGCCTTCTTTCTTGGCTCATGACTCATGCATTCAATAAGTATCAGTATCAACAATTGAATGTACTATTGATTTTCACATTTTCACAAGGACCTAAAGTTGTAGTGTTGTTGAAGATATAAGCTCATATTACTAACAATGAAATCCTCTCTTACAGATCTACGATGTCAATCTCTCACAACTCCTTTCTGTAACAACACCACCCCCCGGCTTAATCAACAGTTTTAAATATGCCAATAATCAGAGACAATTGTGAAAGAAAACAAGTAACACCTACTGCTCAGGAAATGAAAGTCAAAAGAACATGAAAAATCATCAAAATTCTCACAACCTAATAATCAAGACGAGCAAATCACCCGTTCAGGAAACATTAAACAGTAAAGGCGGATTGGAAATAAAGGAGGAAACAAGAGTATAGGACGATTGAGTACAGCATGAGAGAGAGAGAGAGCAGTAAAATTTGATACCAATAAAAAGGCCAAAGAGTGTAATCGAGATCGAAGACCACAAGACGAGGAAGCACTTGAAACAATCCCATAATCTCCATGGCCTCATTCTTCACCCTCTCGTCTCCCATTCCTATCAACGCGAGCTCTCTCTTGCGCCAAAACAATGGCCGATCGAGTGCTTGAAAAGAAGAGAAGAATAAATGGCCCCTGACGTCTTGGTGTGCCGTGGATTATATTACGTACATGGACAATTTCAGGGGTAGATGTCAACTCTTTTATTTCTTTCTTTTTTGAAGGGAATGTCAACTTTTTGGACCTCATGGCAGAAGAAAAAGGACTTAAACGTTAATACTCGTTTCGAAACAATTGTGTTACCTGCTGAAAAGATTTGTTTTAAAATAATTGAGTCATTTATATTTTCAATGTTATATTTATTGTGTTTTTTTTTTCTCTATATAACCTTTATTTATTTAGGAGTTAAAAAATAAATACAACATTGTACTCCATCCGTTTTTTCCCTCCGTTTTTTTTTAAATGTTGTTTTTCAGAATTTGTTTTATTTTTATTTATCTGTCATTTTACGATTCCAATGCAACATTTTTTATTTTTTTTTCACATTTATCCTTCATTTTAATAACCCAAATTTTGGTACTCTCTCCGTTTTTTTATCTGTCGTGATAAAAAAATTCGCACACGATTAAAAATAATTAATGTGTTGTAAATAACAAAATTATAATTTCATTCCTTATGCATGGAAAATTGTACCAAAATTTGGATTATTATTTTGAAGGGTAAAGGAGAAAAATAATAATAAATACATGCGATTGATATTGTAAAATGATGTATAAATAAAACCAAAGAAATTTCAAAACCGACATTTAAAAACGGAGGGAGTACAATTTTCCATGCACAAGAAATAAAGGGTGATTTTGTTATTTTACATCATATTTGAACATATATTAATCACTTTCTTAATCGTGTGATTCTTCTATCCCGATAGTTAAAAACAGAGGCAGATTAGTCATTTTTGGCATTCAAATTAAAGATTAACTCATATCCTTAATATGTCGTGTTTGATTATTTCTGAATGGAGATATATATATATATTGGGGAGTGATAGCTTACTCTCAAATCTACACATTTTTACATCTCGTCATTTCACAACATATTTCACTTGTAAAAAAGAACAAATTTTCACACAACACACATTATTATGACTCCAACACGAGTCAACACGTGATTGATTATTCCGACTTAATTTCACTAGATTTAAGTCTTTCTAGACCGATACGGTCGGAAAGTCTATTTCTTACATTTTGACCGAAATTCAAGCGAAAAATTTCATATCCTGCTTAAATTTAGGTCGAGAATAATATGTGTAAAATATGAATGATAAATTGAATAAACAAATATGAGTGTTAAGATATTTCACGTGTGTAAAAACATTAACTAAAAATTAAAAATCTTGAAACAATCACAACCGCAAGATTATGTTATGTGTTTAAATGGTGCCAGAACTTGATTGAGTAATTCTATCATTACCCTATATATTTATGAAAGAAATCCAATGAGGTATCCACAAAATTGTCAATGATGATGTTAGATCGGCGCTTACCGCTCTACTAAACACCATTGATGGTAGTAAAGAAATACTACTATATTTCCTCATACATTCAAGAGTGTGGGAAATCTCTCCCAACACCACCTCAAGTGTGGCAATCTCTCCCAACACTTGCCCAATTTTTCATTCAAAAGTGTAGGCAATATCTCCCAACACCCCCTCAAACGTGTGCAATCTCTTCAACACTTGCACAATTTTTTTAAATAATGTTCCAACCAGGGTTCGATCATTTGACATCCTGTCTGATACCATGTTAGATCAGCGCTTACTGCTCTACTAAAACCAATTGGTGGTAGTAAACGTGCTACTATATTTCCTTATACATTCAAGAGTGACAATCTCCTAACAGATTAGGTACCACGATCAAGAAATCTTAGGTTCAAGTCATATTTAGGGTTATAGATATGTGAATTTTGACTCTTTACCTTCTTGTGATTTAATATATCTATCTCTCTGTGATATATTAGTATTATAAAACTCCTCACATCCTAGTAAGGATATTTTTGTCTTTTTAAAATTATTTTTTTTTAATATTTTCTTGAGCCTCAAGATGCACAAAACCAAACTAAATTTTGGAAAGTTTATAAAACGGTTTCAGAAGCCCAAAACATTAGTAGTTTCGCATTTTCAAGCTTTGAGAGGAAAATATGCGCGATTCCCAGGAGAGCCCACGGGACAACGGTCGGATCAAGATCGCAGAGTTCGGTTTGATCGCTCGGTGTTTTTCAGTCGCAGTGTCCAAATCAAGCATCAAAGTTGTATAATTTGTTTAGTGGTCAAAATATCTTTTGAAGGTAAAGTATAATCTTTTCATAGTAGTTATGGGCTTTGATCTTAATTAGATTAGATTTCCATGGTTTTCATGTTAGATTCGTTGTTGGTTTATCGATTCACGTAGATTTGAAAGTTAGTTGTTGTTCGGTTCATAGTT